>PJEN01008575.1:0-86857 GCA_004024605.1 Pteronura brasiliensis | reverse complement strand
GAGAGAGAGAGAATGAGAGAGAGCATGAGAGCAGAGGGGTGAGCTGGAGAGGCAGACTCCCTGCCTAGCAGGGAACCCGATGTGGGACTCGATCCTGGGATCCCAGGATCATGGCCTGAGCCGAAGGCAGTCGCTTAACCAACTGAGTCACCCAGGTGCCCCTAGAATCTGGGTTTGGTTCTTGAGGAGTCAGGGAAACACCGCTTTCTCAACCCCACATCAGATGTGGTTGTTGGCCCGTTGCCGAATTCTACGGCTCGTGATGACGAAGGAAACGCGGTCTGAGTGCACTGAGGCCTCCGGGCCAGACACACTCAGGGGGCGGCTGCTCTGTTCCAATGGGGTTCGTGTCACTGGTTCCCAGTGCTCTCTCCTCTCGGGGTTCAGGGTCGCTTCCCCCGCCCCAGTGCCCCTGTTTGCCCCGCTGCTTCTCTCCGTGGCGCTTCCTTGTCGTTGGCAAGGGCTTCTCAAGCCCACTCCGCCAGCTCCGTCCTTGCGCCGCCCTCCCAGCAACGGCCTTCCCGTTCTGGGCCAGCGTGGGGCTTCTGTAAGTGAGAGTCGGCGAGAGGCCGGTGTGTTTCGAGCCCTCCTGTGTCCCGAGGTGCTGAGCCTGCACACCGCTGCGGGGTGTGTGTCCTTGTCCCGCATTTCCCTGACGACACCATCGGTTCTTGCTGCCGGTGTGTCGCTGCCATCCCCTGGCATGTCACGCAGCTGCTGGCCCAGGCCTGGCTGCGATCTGCTGTTGGAATGGTCCCTCTGGGGAGCCCCCACACGTCCCCTACTAACAGGACAAGCCTCCCTGTGTTCTTGGTCAAGGGCTCCGTGGATATGTCCCTTTATGAAGCCAAACTGTGCTGGTGTGACTGGGAACGGTCTGCTGGCCCCGTGTGCAGAGAAGCCATGGTTCCAGCCAGACAGGTGGAGGCCTTCTTCCTTGTCTGGCCCCCAGGCCGCAGGGTTGACCGAGATTTCCCTTGCTCGGCAGACGCCGGGAGGACAGCGGCGGCCTGGGGCGCGTGGGGCGGACCAGCATCCATGGGCACTGCTGCTGCGGCGGGACGTAAGCTCTTCTTCCTGTTGTCGCAGGACAGAAAAACGAGCTGATCTAACCCTGTGGACGGCTGCCAGACCTCAACCCTAGCTTCAGAGGGAGAGGGATTGCTAAAGCCTCCTCCGTCAATACCCTGTGAACTTCTGGGGTCTTTTTTCTTTTTTTTTAAAGATTTTATTTATTTATTCAACAGAGAAAGAAAGAGATCACAAGTAGGCAGAGAGGCAGACAGAGAGGGGGCGGGGAAGCAGGCTCCCCGCTGTGCAGAGAGCCCGATGTGGGGCTCGATCCCAGGACCCTGGGATCACGATCTGAGCCGAAGGCAGAGGCTTAACCCACTGAGCCACCCAGGCGCCCCTTGGGGTCTTTTCGGAGATGCGGCTTCTGAATCCATTGCTCCTTGTCTACCCCACCCCCGCCACACACAAATGGCAACTATGGTCAAAAGGCAAAGTCCTATTCATGAAAAAGCAGCCAGTTTTGGCATCTGGAAACTCGCAGAAATCAGAACTCCACGACGAATCATTGGATAGACCAACGGATCTCAATCAATCACCTTGACCCTGGCTTAATTTTCAAAGAGGGTTTGATACAACTTTGGATCGCTCTGGTTTTGAATTCTGCTGTCAGTTTTAGCCCCGGCGTGAGCACAGAGTGTTTGCGCGAGCTCCGTGTGCCTGGGGAACGGCCGGTCGGGGAATCCACCGAGCCTCGGGCCGTGCGCCCTCAGACTCCCTAGCGCCGCCGCCCGGGGAGCGTCTGAGCGCCCGTGTGTCCTCACCGGGTCCCTGCACCGGGCGGGGCTGGCCCAGAAGTGGCCACACTGTGACTAAGTGGTGACTTTCTGGCCACGAAACCTCACTTCTCAAATGCCCGCTCTGTGAAGAGAAACACCAGTCAGGTCGCTAATCCCAGTGTAACTGCTGTCGCCATCCTGATTCACCGTCGCACGCTTGAAATAGGCTCGTTCGCCACGAACAGTTGCTGTTCTGGTGTGTGTCTGTCTGTCGAGTGACCAGTCCCTCAGTCACGGCACTCTGCCCGGGATGCCAGGCGCTGGCCCCGTTGGAAAGGGCAGAGGGCTCCTCCCTCGAGGCCGTCCCAGCTGTGACCGGCGACGCGCGAAGGGGCCACCTGCCCGGCAGAAAGCGGCAGAAATCCCAGCACGCTGACACGCCGCAGGCCCAGCTGTCCCTGGTCCCGGTCTGAACCAGTGACCTCAAAACCACCCGGCCGAGATACCCTGTCACACGGCAGGTTTATTTTGGAGCTCCGGCTCCCCTTACAGAGTCCTGCCCCGTCAGACGCCCTCACTGCGGTCAGAGGGGCGGAAGCGCACCCACCGCCCAAGGACCCAGACTGTCTTCCTGGTCACCAAAGCCAGTGCGGGAGCCAGTGCTTCCCTGAGAGGATTAGCCCCAGCAGGCCTGCCTGGCTCCACAAGGGGTCCTCAGCCTGAGCGGCAGCAGAGTGGGGACAAGAGATGGTCAAGGGTAGCTGCCCTTTGCACCCCCACCTGCGCCCCAGCAGGGGATCCCCACTCAGCCCGGCCCCGTTCCCCTAAGGGACTTGGGAAGGGGGTCCCGGCTGGTCCTCTGCCACGCTCTCCTTGCTGGGATCTGCTTGTGGCCACAAACCGAGGATGCCGGGGGCCACGAGAAGCCAGATGAGGCAGGAAGGGTCCTTCTCCAGAGCCTTCGCGGGGAGGGAGGCCCTGTCAACACTTTGATTTCAGACTCCCGGCCCCAGAACTGCAAGGGGCTACATTTCTGCTGTATTCAGCCTCCCAGCGTGGCAGACAGAACGAGAGCCAGAGACACCGACCTCCGGAACCTACGGCCTTGCCGACCTCGTCCAGCCGACGGGGACGCCCGTGCCCGCTCCTCTCCGGGTGGCTCTGCGGAGGGTTCTGGCCTGGCGGGGACACTCAGCTCCCGCGCCACGGTCCTCATTAACCAGTCTTCCAGGCTTCTGCTTGCAGGACGAGGTCTAGCTTCGGGGGCATGAAACTGCCTTCCCTGTGAAGAGTGAGTCAGACTAGAGACCCAGGTTCTGTGGAAGTTACAACGTCGGAGTCCAAAATATGTAACAGTTTGTAAATGCACTCCTGGAGTGGATTTAGGGTTTTTTCCACCCTAAGAATCTAGATCCAGCACGATGTCATTGGTAAACTGGAGGTGGTTTATTCTGGTAGGAAAGAGAAAAAAGAAAGACTCGGGCAGAACCACTTTTTTTTTTTTTTTTTCCAGATAGTGTTTCCTGGTTCCCATCAAATCCCCCCTTGCCCTGAGCAGATGGGAAGCGAGACGAACCCTGAAGTGGGCAGGAAGGGAAGGGGCTCTGCCGTAAGGGAGGTGCCTGGGCAGAGAGAGCTCGCCTTTGTTTACCCCTGTTCCTCTCACTCCCTCTCGAGAACCGAACCTGGAGTAGCCTCCCTCCTGGACTATCCCTCTCTCCCGGAGTAGCTGTCTCTCCTCGACTGTCGCTCCCTCCTGGAGTATCCTCTCCTGGATCGTTCTCTCTGTATCTCCAGCTCCTAGCACAGTGCTGGCAGATTAGGAAGTGTATAGAAAACACCTGTTAAATTGAACTGAATAAACAAATCTAAATATAACTCATGTTTTTTTAAAAAACTACGATCAAATAGTGAGGAGCCGATTAAGGGATGTGAAAGGATCAGGAAAGATGCTAAATTGTTCTATGGGGACATGAAAAATTAGACTCCGTGAAGAACAAGATAGATTTAAGAGAGAATTTACTGCATAAATTATATCTAAAAGCAAACAACAGACTAGAGGGACAATGACCAATTAAAAAATGAGCGAAGGACACAGGCAGATTATATGCAAAAAATATACAGAAAATAAACACCCAGTGAGCCCACTGAAAAAAGTTTCTCACAAATAATCAAATTCATGAAATGAAAACATTTTGTCTCCCCCAGTGAACTTGGTACGATCAGGTAATTACCCACACTTACTATTTGCAAGGGCGGGGTTTCCTTGCCAGTGGGCGTATGTGTGAAGAGACCCTGTTTGGAGAACAGTCTGGAAACACTCTAATGAAGACTTTGATCATAATTTCTATTTCTAAGAACTTATCCTAAGGAGTTATCATTGGTGTTTACATAGATTTATCTAGTATTATTTTAATATGATTCTTAAATTAGTAAAAAATTTGAAATAACCTATATTTTCAACCATAAAACATTCTTAAACTAAATGATGGTGCATCCAGAAAATGGAACCCTGTGTAGCAATTTTAGAAAATTTGTATTTTAATCACTCCACGAATATATTTATTGATACAGGAACATACTCATAACATATCATAAATAATAAAAGGCAGACCACACATTTGTGTATATAGCAGGATCCTATTTTTATATTTAAAAATTCTGTGCATCTAAGCCAAGACAAAGACTCACAGTCTGTATCTTAAATATTAAAAGTGGTTCATGTTCGAGTAGATGGGGTTATGGGCTTTTCCATATTTTTTTAACTTATAAACAGATCACAGCTATAATTAGAAACGCAAGCTGTGACAGTTTAATGGTGAATGAACTGCTCGTTAATGACGGCCAGGAAGGCTCTCCTGCTGAGGAGCCCACGTGCCCTCCCCAGCCATGCACAGGAAGCGTGGCGGTCAAACGCCACCACGCCTTCTTCCACGGGGACAGCAGCGTGGCCCCCTGACACCTTCCCCGCATTCCTGAAGCTCTGCAGAAGGCAGGCAACCAGCAGGTGATTTTGAGCTTTGCCGTTTTGAATAGTTCTGAACAAGGACGCTTTTCTTCGATCTAATAACTTTGTTAGATGAGCGGGTTAGGCTTAACTAGCCTAACTAGTTCTACCTGCACTGTTTCCAGACCAGCTCATGTTCCGAGGTCGTGGGGATAGGGACTTCAGTTTCCGGGTTGGGGGACACGGTTCAGTCACAACAAACAGTGCGGCTGTGAGCCGTCCCTGGGAGAAACCCCGTCTGCCCTGTGGGTCGGTGCCTCCGAGCTGTCCTTGGACGGGCGACACTTGGTCATTAGTGGTTTGATTTCCGCACAACATTTCACAAAGCACTCAAACAGGCCGTTCCACCTTTTGACAAAACAGACCTGGCCTCCGAACGGGAAGGTACGGGGGAGCCTGACTCCCCAGATGCACTTACCCGAAGAGGGAAGTCTAAGCAGGTAGGTCTCATCCCTGCCTGGAACCCGTGTGCATGAGCACTTATGCCTTCCTGTGACCCTTTAATTCAAGGTCACCAACAAAGCCCCTTCTCTACCCATTTCTCTTCACCAGCCTGTTAACCCCTGACAGTTTGCCCAGAGTGATCTCTTCTCTAGGTTAAACCCTCCCTATGTTCCTGGGAAGCACTGTTCACCTACTCTGTCATCGGGCACCTCCTGAGGTCTTGTTTGTGCAAAACGGCGTGTGGACACTGGGTGGGACAGAGTTGATTGAATTGCAGACTCTGCTTTTAATTAATGTATAATTTCCTAACCGAAGTTTCTTGAAAGACTGTGAATACAATGGAGAATTATAGCAAATTGCATAGATGAGGTAGGAACCCTGTGTAACAAAAGCTTAGTCTTCGGATATCTACACATTAACCAGATTTCTAGTGTAATTCCATTGTAGTCACGGAACGTACTCTTGGAAGAGCCAAATCTTTGGAAACTCATTGAGAATTGCTTTATGTCCCAGCATGTGGTCTATCTTGGAGGACATTCTGTATGTACTTTAAGTAAATGTGTATTTTGCAGTAATTAGGTGTAAGGTTCTAGACTGATTAGATCAAGGTGGCTAAGAGTGCCGCTCAGCAATTCCGTGTCCTCGCGGATTAGCTGTCTAATTTGTCCCCCAGTTACCAAGAGAGGGATGTTAAAATCTACAATTACAAAACTGAATTCGTCTACTTGTCTTAATTCTGTCAATGTGTGTTTCCTGTATTTGGAACTAATACACGTTTTGCATCCTTGGTCAGGGACGTATTGGGACCAGGTTGGGAGAGGCAGGAATGTCAGAGAATGAGTGTAGCAGGTGCATATCTGCTCGTCAAATTATATACTTCGCTGTGGTGTATGTGCGTGAATTATACCCCAGTGAAATGGACCACGTGTGTGTGTGTCTGAGTGAGTACAAGCCTGGCTTTGGGAACTAAAACAAACCAAAGCTCTAAGACTTTCAGCTAACGTCATGAATGAAGTGAAAAGGTGTTTAATATGACTGAGTTATTCAAATAAGTACACATAGATGGAAAAGTAAATCTTCCATTAAATACATGAGATGCCCCCACTCCCAGCCCAGAGTATGCTGTCCACTCTCCATCCCAGCTTTTCTATTTCCTGGGCACCCAGTTCATACCTCATCTCCTTTTCTACTTCTCCACGTCCAGCCAACAGCTCAGGTTCTGGAAATGTTGTTCCCTGAAAGGCCATGCAGGGCACTGCTGACTCTCTGCTATCCCTCTTGGGTTCCAGATCTAAACTTCGCTCAAGTCCCCCTGCGATCTGAGGAGACCACGGGACCAAGAGGAGCCATGCCAGTCGCCGCTCTTGGGAGGAACTGTGTGGTTTCCCCCATCGATACGGAGAGAAATCAGGGAATATGTGTGGGGATGGCTATGACAGGGGTGGGACAATGGTGGGAGGAATATAACACAGGATTGGGTTCAGTTTATGGATACAGACCCACTAAGTGGAGATTGCGTGTGTTTTAGTTTGAGAGGTCAGCAAGGGCTCGTGAGATTGGTTGGCTAAGATGTGGACCAAACAGTGGCCCACACTTAATGAAATCAAAATGCCAGAACAGGCTTGCTGTGCTCCAGAATGTATCTAATAACTTAGGGACACAGGAGTGTTAGGGTGGATTTACTGTGTAAGACCTGCTCACCTTGCAGGGGTCCAGCGGGCTCCCCTTTCACCAGGACGGGCAGAAATCCATCTGTGGGGGAGCCCAGTCAGCGGGAGAGCCCTGCGATCATTCTTCCCTGATGGCTGGACCTCACAGTGGGAAATAAAATGCAGTGGCAGTAATTGATTCTGGGAGGCAAGGGACACGTGGGGGCCCTCAACCACCGAAGGCAGGGTGGGTGTGCTCACCAGAATGCATAGCAGAGTCAATCAAAGCAGAAATCAGAGTAGTCTGACAAGCAGAGACCCATGAAGGGGGTTGATCACAGCTTTCCCAGAGGTGAAACAGATGGGAAGCTGACTAAACCCCTCCTTGATGCGTATGAGCAGAAAAGTTCTAGATCGAGTGAACAGTTCTAGAGGGAGCGAACAGTTCTAGATCACGTGAACAAAAACCTATCCTGAATCATAAAAACAGAGTCATGGTCCCTCAAGCACTTCCCAGACTTGAGCCAGTCCACGAAACCCCTCGAGTAAAGGGACACCGGGTCCTTTCTTGGTGCATGCTGAGAATGATACTGTTACACTTTCTCCTGCCCTTCCCCCAGGGCCACTGTGCACTGGGGAAAAGAAAGAGATGTGTTGGGGACTCCTGGCTGTGGACTGACCCTGGTTCCAGGAGATCCCAGACCTCACTGCAGCCACCCACCAGAGAAGGGCTGGTCGGTGGTCAACGGAGTGTCAGCTCAGCTCCCTCTCGTAGTGGGTCCAGGGTGTCCCCAGCCCTGTCCTGTGGCTCTGTCCCTGGTCCCAGCGGCATAACTGCCACAAAGTCACCCACCGTGGAGCCTGCCGCTGGGTGCGCCCTGCACACCACCAGGCACACGCCGGGGGTAGGAGGTAGTTCTGGAAGCTGTGACATTTGTGACAAGGGTGAGCGTAGGGACCCACTGCTGCTGAGTTTGGCTCACAGCCGGAAGTTCAGCTTGAACATCCGTCCTGCCTTTGGTTCCACATTGTCTTGCTAATCTTGGTGCCAGCCAATGAGACCACATGCAATGGGCACCCAGGCAGTGGTGAGGCCACTCTGCCCTCAGGGACCTGGCTGTAACAGCTGCCACCCCGGCTGCCACAGCTTTGGCTTACTTAATACCCTTTGTTCTTGCTTCAGGATTTGTCACCAAGTTCCAATCCGCCCCTGGTTAAGTCCGGTCACTGTAGAACACTTGGTGCTCTTCCTGCGCTATTACTGAGAAAGATTCTAAGGCTGTGACCTCACTTGGACTCCACGTTCCCTGCTTAGGGCTCCCCCCATCTTTGCATGGGGTGTGACCTCATATTCTCGGTCCCGTCTCTGTGACAGTGACTCACCCTATCCTGAACTCCTCCTGTGCTGGTTCAGGACTGAGACCGAGTCATGTTCTCAAGCACCATCTCCTCACCTTGAAAGGAATAAACTAGTTCTAAACTGAAAGTTTACTAGTTTATTTAATATTTCTTGTTCTATAAAATGGAAGCCATCACATTTTATCTCCTGCTTTATCATAGGCTCACTTTCCAAATCCTCTATGCATAGTAACGTAACTTTGTCAGAAGTCCAACACGAAGTTAATGTTTGGGGGTAAGATCTCCAAGATGCTCTTGAGCTTGCGTCAAAACCAGAGAGCATAGGAAGGACCAACTCTTGCGTTAGGGTAAATTGAGAACTGGAGAAGTAGTAACTTGTTTAAGATTACGTAAGACGTGATGTAAGACCATTAATTGTTGAAGTATTCAGTTGACATAGGAAATAAAGATAGATACAATGTGAGCGAAGCGAGTTCTGCGTAGGCACGGGGGACGCGGGGCTCATCCGTCAGGACACTCCAGCTCTTGGCTCAGTGCCTGGTGCATAGTAGGTGCTTAAGAAAGATTTGTTAGGGTGCCTGGGTGGCTCAGTCGGTTAAACTTCTGCCTTCGGCTTGGGTCATGGTTTTGGGGTCCTGGAATCGAGCCCCCCATTGGGCTTGTCGCTCAGTGAGGAGCCTGCTTCTGCCTCTGCCTCTCCCCTGGCTTGTGTTGTCTCTCTCTCAATCTCTCAAATAAATAAAAAAAATTTGTTAGATTTCTACCCAATACACAGACAGAGGTAACTGCCTTGGCCACTTTTGCTCATGGAAGTGTTGACTCCGTAAAAGAGAAGACTGTATGTCGTCCACAAGAAAATGCCAATTCATTGTCATAACTTGGTTATATAAATAGAAACATGAACTGAGAAAATGCAAAGTATAGCAAGATGAATCTGGAGATCTTCGTATATATCTTCCCTACTCTGCTATTTAAGATATGGGCTTTTAAAGTCTTTAGCTTTATCTCTTTGCTGGGAATAGAATTTAAGCCTCAAAATACAGATGAGGGAGGGGGACTCTGAACTCATTTTCCATGCAAGATCCCCTAGAGATTGGAGGGGGAGGACAGGGCTCAGGGGCCTGTGTGTGCATGTGTGCACGTGTGCAATGAGGGTGCTGGGGTGTGTGTGTGCATACGTGTGTGTGCACGTGTGTGGAGTGGGGGTGCCAGGCTACACTGAAGCATGTATGTGTGCACGTGAGCCTTCATGAGGAGCGACGTGTGCACGTGCATCTGTAGTGGGGACCTGGGCACATGAGAGTACGTGCTGGGGTGGGGTGGTGGGTGTGTGAGCACACGTGTGTGTGCGTGTGTGTGGAGAGGCTGAGCTCCTGGGAAACATTACAGGATGCTGGAGGGAGGGCCCAGAGCTGGGCAGGGAGGGGCGGGACGGGAGCCCCAGCTCTCCAGTTGTAAGCGTGGCTGGCCCACCTGTGCGAGGCGGGCTCCGGCACCTGCTTCCAGAGCTGGGTGAGAATTTCCGTGCGCCTGGGCGCCCTCTGGTGTTTCCCTTTCCTTCCACACCTGCGGCTCACCCCCTTAGAAAAGGCCTGCGCTCTGGAGGGGCCGCCCGGAGGGTCCTCTATCCCGACGCTGCCTCCTGTGGACGGAAGTCACACGGGCAGCGGGAGCTGTTTCCACCTCCCGACATGGGGTCGCCACAGGCCATTCACTAGCCGGTCCTGCTCCACCACGTGGGTCATGTATCAGGCCACAGTTTTTGTCCTCTTAAGTGAGGGTGACCTGAGCCCCCACCGCTCAGTTCTAGAAACGTCTGACTTTCCTCCTCAGGGTTTCTACTCCTGTCTGAGCCCCAAGCCAGCCTCCTCAAGAGAACCACACACGGTCAGCAGCTACCAGAGAGCCTGGTCCCCTGTGGCCCTGGGCCTTGTCCTGTCTGCTCAGGCCACAGACAAGGTCAGTGGAGCTGGCCCCCGGTCAGAGAGGTGGGACAGAGGGCTCTCTCCCCACGGTGCCTTGGTTTCCGAGGCCCAGGCTCACAGGGCCCAGGGTCTCCTCACAGGTCCGTGTGGTTCCTGTGCACACAGGCACACACACAGTCACACACATGCAGGCACGTCCTTGCACACGCACGCACACACAGACACGCACTCACATAGGTATGCACACACAGGCACACTCACACACACGCACACATGCACATGTGCACACGCACAGGCACCAGCATTTCCCCTGGCTCGAGCAGGATGGCACGATGAGTGGATGGCAGGATGAAGGAAAAGCCAGAACCCGGGTGCCGGGAGAACATCAAGCCTGCCTCGGGGCCTTCTGAGAAGCCGCGGAGCAGGAGAGCCCGTCTCCGTTCCCGAGCTGGTCCCGAGGGGTCTGTGGGGTCAGAGCTGCACCGTCCTGGGCCGACTTGCTCTGTGCTGAGCATTACAAATGCAGGAGCAGATCCAGATAAAGGGGCCTGTGGTCTCGGGCTCTGCTCGCACTGTCCCCTCCCGGGGGCTCCCGTCGTGCTCCCGAGGGGGACGCAGTGGGGTTTGCTCCCTAAGCTCCGGGAGGGTTACCGACAGCAAGGGGCAGAGATGCCCCGACACAGAGCTGGGGCGCAGCGGCTCTGCCCACGTACTGGATGCGGTCATGACAGCTCCCACGTCTTTCTCGCCACAGCAGTTCATAGGGCCGGGAGCAAGCCAGGGCGAGGGCCTGGCCTCCGCCCTGCACTTACAGCGGTCGGCGACAGGGGGCGCCCTCGACACCCGCAGAACCAGACCGCGAGGGCACCTGCTCTCTGAGCTCTTGGACTCTCACCGGACTTCCTCGCTTCATTAACTTCGCTTTTCTTTAGCACAAAACGAATTTCCCTGAATGTCTACAGATAGAACTTACAGGATATACATATATTTAAAGATTTTATTTTATATTTGTTGGAAAGAGCGCACACGAGGGAGGAGGAGGGAGAACGCTCAAGCAGGCTCCCCGCGGAGCGCAGCCACCCGGGCGGGCGCCAGGCTCCATCCCACCGCCCGGACCGTGACTGAGCCCAGTCCAGGAGCTGGACGACTGATGGACGGAGCCCCCGGCGCCCCGACAACGGTGCATTTTTAAGTCAACTTTCACCCTGAAGCGTAGCCCGAGTTCTCGTCTTAGACGCGCAGCTGGAAGAAGTCACAGCGGACGCACGTCTGTGGGCACCGTCCGGGGCCAGATCTAGAATGTTCCCGGGGGATGCCCTCGCCCCCTTCCAGAGTCAGTGGCCCTTGGCCTGTTCCGTCATTGAAAACATCTTGACTGTCTGTCGTTCAGTTACACGCTGGGTCTGGGCTGTCCGGCTGGCGCGACGCACCTGAGAGCCTCCGTGCCCGGAGCGGTGCGGCGTCGCGCGGGCGGGTGTCACTGCCGTGGAGCGTGAAGGCGCAGCGCCCTCGGTCACCCAGCTTCCGGCCGCAGGCGGGCCAGGGCGTCACGGGCGGGGCAGTTCTGCGTGTCCTCGAGCGAGCTCCGGGCACTTCTGGCGGACACGTGTTCAGAAGCAGGAGGCTGGGCCGCAGGGCGCGCGGTGTCAGACGTTAGAAACACTGCCGAACAGGGTTCTGGAAAGTCGTAGCAATTTACACTCAGCTGATCGAAGAGGAGCGTTTCCACTGTTCTACTCCCTCCCTTTATGTGATCTAATGTCATAAACTTATTCCTCCTCGTGGGAAATTATTGTGTGACTTGGGATACAGGTTTTCAAGGGTTCTGCTCGACAGCATGACGTTAACTGGATGGCCGGGAAGAGGCAGGAAGGCCGGAAGCCGTGAGCAGTAGCAGCGCTCAGGTACGGAGGTAGCACGCAGGCTGACGGAAATCGCCAGATGTTTCTCAGGCGAGCGAGTCTCTTCGTGATGGATGGAGGGCACCGGGGATGGAGCTCTTGATTCTTGCACATGTTAAGGCTGCAGGAGTTCAGACTGCCGCAGTGACCCATCTCCAAGCCCTAACTGAGCATCCGTGTGGGGAGCAGAGAGGCAGTCGGACTTCCCACGGCAGAAGCAGCTCCTCCTAGAATGTTCCAGCCACGCCTGACCGGCCCGAGGTGACCTGCCGTTACCCACTGCATCACCTTTTCTGCGCTGCTTGGACACAAAGACAGACATGATGAAGGGGAGAGAAGGGGAGAGCCCAGAGACTCACAGCGTGGAAGCAGGACTGGTTTTGCCTCTTCTTCAGACCTTTGTGCTGCAGGTGTGGACACGGAACGCTGTGTGTCGTGCTCGAGCCCCGTGTACACCATGAGCTCTGATGAGTTAGAGATCCTTCCAGAGTGATCAGAACACGAAATTCACTCTTCTCTAACGCACCTTAATTCACTCTCCTTCTCTGGACCTCAGGAGACTGTTTCTTCCACAGAGCACCTTTCTTTGGGAATTCTGGGTGTTCTCGGGAAATACACCTGCCCAGGCTTTTGAATGAACACAGCTGCACCTGCCCTACCCTTCTGGAACTTGGAATGGGGTGGGTCAGCCCAACCGCACTTGTGACTCCCCGGGGACCTGAGGCTGGTTTCTAGGAGAAGCCGTGCTCCTCAGAGGCCCTCTCCCCACCCCCGCCCCATCTTGTGGCCACAGCCATGTTTGCAGAATTCCCAGCTCGAATGTGAAGGGGTGAACCATGGCCATGGCACTGAGCTGCCGGCTCCACAGAGACCCAATCTGTTAGGGGCACATTCTACCCAATGAGCTGACTAGTCACCCAGAAGTGACCGTCTTACCTTCCTGTGCTAAGAATTCTTGTGCAGGGGTGCCTGGGGGTGCTCAGTCAGCTAAGCGTCTGCCTTCGGCTCGGGTTGTGATTCCAGAATCCTGGGATCAAGTCCCGGGTTGGGAATCCCTGCTCAGCAGGGACTCTGCTTCTCCCTCTGCCTCTACCTCTCTCCCCAGCTTGTACTCTGTCTCCCAAATAAATAAGTAAAATCTTTACAAAAAAAAAAAAAAGATGAATTTGAAATCCTATTCTGGGTTTTAGACAGTTTAGAAATACGTAGTAAGAATCGCTATCAAACATCTCAACTCCGGTGTAGCCTATCCCCAGCTCCACAGCTTCCCCCGCCCCATTTGCTTGTTCAGAACTTGGGGCCATTGTGAGGCATAAACTGGAAGCTTGTTGCCCGCACCCCCCCTGCAGGCTGCCATCCCCAGGGCCTCCTCCTCGAGATCCAGCCTGCTGTCCGGAAGCACAGCTCGCGGGGGGCAAGTGAAGGGAGGGTGGTGGCCTGGGAGGGCATGCAGTCCCCATGTCCCTGGTTGTGGAACCCCACCAGCCCTCGTGGCTGTCAGCCCACGGGAGCTAAGGCAGAGAGAGGCAGCGGTCCTGGGGTTCGCGGCCAGCCCTGCATGGTGGGGTCTGCAGGGGAAGGTGGCTCAGGGTGGCTGTCCACCCTGTGACCCCACCGGCCCTGTCACTGGGTGGGCAGGGGTCTGTGTGCCCACCCCATCCCCGACCCCAGGCCACTTCTTGCCCCTGGGCTCCGCACTCTGGCCACCCACTCCCCATGTGCGAGAACATCCTTGTCGCAGAAAGGTGCCTCCTGTGTATTAATAAGCCGCTCTCCGCAGGCTGGAAACAGAAAGCCTCTGTACTCCGTCTCTCCACGGGCCACTCAGAACAGACCTGTCCACGCCTGCTTTGCGGGCGTCGGGAAGTGCATTGGAGGAGATCTAGGGCAGAAGGTGAAGCTTTTCTCGTCGTTTCCAGGTATTAACAGAGAATCCCACTAGGGGTATGGAAGGGTCCCAGGGCGTCTCGTCCACAGCCGGTTTCCACGCCTCCGTGCCCAGCCCAGGCGCCGCCTTACCCAGGACTCAGGAGGCTGTTGGGTGTCTTGTTGGTTCCCACCTGGATCTTCTCGTGACCGGTTCCCGCCGCAGGGAGACGGGAGGCACCGGTTGGGGGCAGGGTCGGCGCCTTGGCCATGGGGCAGTGCTCGGGACACCCTTCTCAGTCACCCCACGGGGCTGCCCGCCACAGCTCCCTGCTGCGCACCGAGCCTCCCTCCGGAGGCCGCGACCCGCCCTGAGCATCGGGATTGGCTGTCACAACCCCGTCCACAGGTCCGCCGGCCAGGTGGGCCTGGTGAGTGTGTCTGAGTCTGGATTCCGGGTCCTCGCCGGGCTCTGGGGAGCCACGGACGCTCCCGGTCCCGCCACATGCCAGGTGCCAGCGGTTCCCATGGCTGCCGGAGGCTGCTCGGGAACCCCGCTGATTACCCCAGCAGCTCTGGAAGCCGCGGAAGCTCTGAGGGGGTCCCCCTGAGCTCCCTCTTGCTTGGGGGGACCGAGGCACACGCAATCCCTCTGTGTGTTGTGGGAAGAGAAAGACCCTCAGCACCCCTCCAGACAAGCCCCCACCCCCGCAGATTCTTGGCCTGGAGGGGGGTGATGGAGAGGCCCTGGCAGATCCTTTGTTTTGGGGTGTCCCTAGCACCCTCATTTGCAGTGTGGGCTCCCCGAGTTCTAGCGGCACAGCTGGAGGCAGGCAGAGTGTCTGCAGCCGCCCCTCTGGGGCAGACAGGGCAGGGGCTGCTTCCCGGGCTGTTCACTGAAGGCAGCGCCCGGCCTCCCTAGTGCTGAGGTTCCACTCGACTCCCACAAATGCTCTCTCAGACTCGTCCCACACCTGTGTGTTCTACCAGCCCCTACCCCCAGATCTTTGGGGGACACGGACACCCGGAGAGGCGAGCACACCCCGAACATTGCCGCTTGCAGCCAGTTTTGGAAGGGCGCGCTTATGAAGATGGTTTTCCTCAACTCGGGGCCTGGGCCAGCTGTCCGCTCACTCCAGGTGTGTCCCCCGGAGGCACAGGGCGCCCTGCAGGATCCCTAAAGAAAGGCCCGAGTGTCATGAGCTCCCAGGTGTGAAGGGCAGGGCTGACGGCCCTCCTCCTCCTGGAGGGCCTCTTGCTCCGCCCGCGCTCAAGACACGATGGAAATGCCCGTCTGGGGTTGCTCGGTGAACCCCTTGCTGACCAAAGCGTGGGGCGCGGGGCGGGCAGACACCCCGTGAGCAGAAGTCTGTGTCAGGTTGGAGTGGCGTTCCAGCAGTGCTGGTCCCCGGGAGCCAAGGGCCCTGCACACTCCGATATCACACCTGGGGTGGGGGGCTCGAGGTTGTCCCTCTGCTCCCGCGGTGCCAGGATACGGGCGAGGGGATTACCGTCGTTCTCGGTGTCTCCCGAGGGCTGCGCCGAGCGTTTCTCGGATGAGGACACTCTCCCCTGACCAGCCCTGGTGCAGGCTGCTCTGACTCCTCTTTCCGATCAGTCCCCGAGCTTGGGCTCTACCCTTGGCCTGTTTCGTCCAGTTTTAAAAAGCATCCTGTGGGGTCAGCTTAGGGAAAGTCCCCAGCCTTGATATGGGATTGAATCCCTTGTCCCTCACTCCCATATCATGTCTTGGGGGGGTCCACTGGCACAAGAGCCCCCCGTGGCCCTCACGCGTCCTCCTAGGGTCTCTGAGCCCAGCGACCGCACCTGCTTGGTAGGACTCCGCACCCACCCTTGCTGCACTTGGACTTGGCTGTGATCTCTGGCCCCTCCGAAATCTTCCCAGTGGTTCCCTGAATGCTGTCTTCCTTCTGTAACAAGCATGTGAGTAACTTTGTTATTTAACACCGTTTCTGCTCGCCTGGGTCTTCCTGTGGCTTAATGACTTTCTAGTGGGCTGATTCCCCACGTCCCATGCTTGCCTCCTGACGTGACTCGGACTTTCCTCTGCTCCTACGTCCTCTCTCGCTGGCTCCGAGGGGCTCTTCCTCTCCAGGCTCCCGTGCCAGCCAGGGTCCCAACAGGGGAACAGAAGTCGCTCTGGCTGTTTGGACAGGTGCAGTTTAGTCCAGAGAACCATTGCTGAACATGAGGTATCTGGGGCCCACCGAGGCAAAGGGTGCTGAGGTTTCAGGGCAATCCTGTGGGGTGCTCTGCTGCCAGGTTTGGAGAAACAAGGGAGAGGTATGGCTCTGAGAATGGGAAGTTCAGGAAAGCCTTGCTGAACACGACCCTTACCGCCACAGGGAGGGGGCACCAGGCCACTGGCCTCTCAGGGGCTCTGACGACACTGCCTCGAACCCAGAGCTCAGCCCTCTGGACCCTGTGGATGGCTGTGGAGGGCTTGCTTTGGGAGTGTGGGGGCAGGCAGAAGGCAGAGCCAGCAGCCTGTGCCGGGTGGAGGGGTGTCGGGGACAGCGACCCCCCTCCTCGCCCCCCCCCCGCCTCCGGGGCCCTGCGTGTGCATGCCCGCCACGGAAGGCAGCTGGGGGCAGCAGGCGCGGGAGAGCTGAGGTGCACAGGGCCCGTGGCCCCGCAGGCCGAGTGGGCGGGAACAGAAGCACGGACGCCGGCGACAGGACAGGTGTGCTCCTTTGCAGGATCAGCGCCGCCCAGCCCTGTGGGTCCAGGCGGTCCCCTCCCAGCCTGGGAAACACCTGCGCTGTCTTCCCGCCTCGGAAGCGTGCAGATCCGGGAGCAGACTCCTCGCCGTTCTCAGCGCTGTCCCTGCCGCCCCTTCTGCTCTTCAGCAGGTGCGTGGGGACGGCCGTCGTGTACGCGGCTCTGGCTTTATGTTGTCTCTGTGTGTTTCGTACACATGTGCCTGCTCGCTGAGGCCACGGTCATCTACGAAGTTGCCGCTCTCGCTCACCGAACAGAGGGTGAGCCCCCCGCTTCCCACAGTAATAAATGGTGTTGCTGCGGCAGCACGTGTGCGTGTTATTTTTCTTCATTCGATGCACTTCCTTACCCGCACCCCTTGCCTCTAGATCACCTCTGGTCTGCACGTGCTTGGTTCCCGTGTGCTCGTTTCATGGGCACCCCCCTGAGCCGACCCTCTGTCTCTTCCCGCCTTCCTTGTTAACCCTCGCCACGGGCTGCTTTTCTACTGGCTCCTAAGTCCAGCCCTTATTTCCTTAACTCTTTTTTTTTTTTTCTAAAGTTTTTATCTGTTCCTTTGACAGAGAGAGACACAGCGAGAGAGGGAACACAACAGGGGGAGGGGGACAGGGAGAAGCAGGCTCCCCGCTGAGCAGGGAGCCCGACGTGGGGCTTGATCCCAGCACCCAGATATCATAACCTGAGCCGAAGGCAGATGCTTAATGACTGAGCCCCCAGGCGCCCCATCCTTAACTCTCCTCTGACCCCACATTTTACTTTATTGCCTTCATGTCTAATCCTTTTCCTTGAGACCAGAGAACCCCCTCAGTCAGAAATTGTTCAGTGGGGAGTGAGGCTTCTCGTCCCTGACAAATGGGCTCATGGTCCAGGCAGAATCATGATTAAATTTAGTGCTTGGACAAGCCCACATAGCCTTGTTCCCTAAGACATCTCTGTTTTCGGTAATTTGTGGCTTCTAGAGATTGGGTTCCATAATTCATTTGATGTTCCGGTTTTCTGGAGTAAATCAAAACAACAGGAAACGAGGCAATGAAAAGGGTATCCTTTTACATCCAAATGGATGAAGCGGTTTATAAGACAAAAAAAAAAAAATCATTTAAGATTGATTTTGCTGCCCCAGTATAAGATATGGCAGGCAACTAATTACATCAACAACTTATGTGCTGGTATCTCTGTTCTTTTTCAAGAAGTACTTCTCCAACAGAAAAAATTTTTAAGTTTTGTACAGAGTATAGGTAAAAAAATATAGTATGCATTTTTTAAAAAGATTTTATTTATTTATTTGACAGAGTGAGAGAGCACGAGCGGGGGAGGGGCAGAGAGAGAGGGAGAAGCAGGCTCCCCACCGAGCAGGACAGCCTGATGTGGGACTCGAGCCCAGGACCCTGAGACCATGACCTGAGCTGAAGGCAGACGCCTCACCGACTGAGTCCCCAGGCGCTCCTAAACACAGATTTGTAAAACATTTTGTTTCCCAGAATCCCTATTATGCCTTATTATGACTTCCACAACCCGAAATCATTGAAACAGTTTACCCTCCAAACGCTGATTGCTTTTTTCATAGCAGCCCTCCTTGGCCGCTTGACATGTTGGGTGGTGTCTTCTGCTCACACTTGCCCTTGAGCCGGCAGGTCTCACTCCGCCGTCGCCCAGGATGTGCTCCAGGGAGTCCAAGAGCCCTCTGAACCCCGGCCTCCCGGGAGAGCTCGCTCAGCTTCTCCGGGTTCTCAAAGAGCTTCTTAACCCCACGCTGGTGAGGCCGGTGTGAAAGCCTGTGCGGAGCCTCGGGGTCAGGCCCGCGCTGGAAGCCAGAACGGCGCGGGGGTCCTTGCCCAGCAGCCCTGGTGAGGCCAGGCGGGCAGGTGGGGCCAGCAGCTGTCACCGTGCTGGTGCTCATCGCCATGCTCCGCGGCAAGCATGCTCGCCTCCTGGTTCGGAGGCGTGTTTCCAGAGGGCTGCATGCAGGGGTGAGGACCCAGCAGATGGGGACCCCAGGAGAAGACAGGCTGTGGGGCTGGGGCTGGGGGTGAGCAGGGGTAGGCGGGGGGGTGCTGAGAATTTGTCAGCAGAGGGGGGCCGTGGAGATGACGGAACAGACAGGGAAGGCAGAGAGCAGGAAGCCGTCGGAGGACGGGGCAGGACTGCGCTGCGATGGGCAGGCTGAGCTCGCATGTTCTGGAAGGAAGGGGCTGTGGGGCGAAGGGTCTGAGCCGCTGGGATGGGAGACAGGAGGGTGCCGAGGCCCGGGTCTTTCTGGGTCCCCATTCACCTCTCCCAGAGCCGTAAATAGTGGAACGGCCATTGTCACCACCGCAATGCCACTTACTGTCAAAGAGGGTATTTTTCCTCTCGAAGTGCACTTTCCTCCCTAACATAATAAACACAAAACAAAAACACACTCACGTTTAAATTGCGACAGGAGAGAAGACATCCTGCAGTGGAAAGAAAGCGGTGATGGCCGCACTGGCCCCGAGCAGAGGCGGGGAGAACTGCGGCAGAGCGCAGGGTCGGAGTACGGAGAACTCACGATGGGAAGGAAGCAGCTGGAAGAATCCGCAGGAGACGAACAGGGGCTCCAGGACGATAAGAGACGGACAAGAATTAAACCCAAGACGTCGAAGAGTCCCTCCACTGAAGAGAGACAGGAGCCCGGAGTCGGAGGAGGCTCATGGAGTCCCAGGCAAGGATGATGATAAAGTTGTGTGCAGGCACACGCACGTGCACACACAAGCACACACACAGCCAGCGTGCACGTGCACACACACAGTGCATTTGCGCACCCACGGTCACAGATGCATGCTTGCACACACGTTCACACACATGTACATGGTCACATACATGCACAAACACGGTCACACTTGCACACACAGGGCACACGCACGCACACATGCATGACACACAAACGTGTCCTGATCATATCCTGATGCAGGTGGTGATCTCTCACACTAAGGAGAAGATCCTACAGGTTTCTCGACTGAAAGAACAGGTTATCTACAAAGAACACCAGCGCCAAAGTCGTCCAGGACCTCCACCTGCACCTAAGGCTGGGAGACAGCGCGGGTCACTGAGCCCAGGGGACTGCAGCCCTGGAAGTCTGACCCGCCAACACGCCTGCACCAGTCGGGGTGGTGAACGCGTGTTTAAAAACACGGCTCCCCCAGAGCCACAGACCAGAGACCCAACACCAAGAACACACCAAGCCAAGGCTGAGTGCAATATCAGTGCTAAGTAAAAACTCGCAGGAGAAGTCTATTCTACAAATAAAATGCTAATAACGGTTTAAAACTAAACTAACTGATTGCAGAGCATAGGAGTTTGGGGTAATAAAGGGGCCTCGGGCAGGGGGGCCTGAGGGTTGATGAGGAGAGACGAGAACATTCCAGAAGCCGCCCTTAGAGTGCAGATGGCCAGCAGGAGGAATGGAGAGAACCCACGGTGTCATGGACTCTGACTTTTCAATGTGGAAATCTGTGTCTGACCACCAGCTAAGTTAAATGGAAGATTATGATTCAATTTTTAAATTTTAAAAAGAGATAAAAATGGAACAGAGAGTGATTTGAACAAATCTTTTTTTCCTGCAAACCAGAGCAATTTAAAACCACAGAGAAGAAAAATAGAAAACATCAATGTAAAATGAATAAATTTTACTTAAAGCAAAATGACTACTTTTTAAGTAAAGTAGTTTTTTAAATATTTTTTATGTTTTCTTTTTTTTAAGATTTTATTTATTTATTTGGCAGATAGAGATCACAAGTAGGCAGAGAGGCAGGCAGAGAGAGAGAGAGGGAAGCAGGCTCCCCCGCTGAGCAGAGAGCCCAATTTGGGGCTCGATCCCAGGACCCTGGGATCGTGACCTGAGCCGAAGGCAGAGGCTTTAACCCATTGAGCCACCCGGGCACCCCATAAAGTATGTTTCTAAAAAACCAACCAACCGGGCGCGGGCGCCTAGGTGGCTCAGTGGGTTAAAGCCTCTGCCTTCGGCTCAGGTCATGATCCCGGGGTCCTGGGATCAAGCCCTGTGTCAGGCTCCCTGCTCAGCGGGGAGCTTGCTTCTCCCTGTCCCTCTGCTGCTCCCCCTGCTTGTGCTCACTCTCTGTCTGTCTCTCAAATAAATAAAATCTTTAAAAAAAAAACAAAAACAAAACACAAACAAAAAAACCCACCCACCCAACCAGACACAGGCAAAGACCCTAGAAAGTAAGGCCAGTTTATGTTCTTTACACGTTGTAACTCCAGGTGATGACGTGAGGTTGGAAATGAGGATCCGGGCACGAGGAAGAGGAAAACTGGAGTGGAAATGGGTGTTTTCCAACCAGACAAGCTGAAATTCAGGATAAAAGAAGTCATCAGAGAAAGAGGAACCATATGAATTAACTTAAGGCTTCACTTGAGACAAAGATAAAAGTTTTCAACTAACCTGTCCATTGAACGTCATCGATAACATGTTACAAGGATTTACATTTTTGGGAAACTTCACTTACCACCTGCGTCTCAGAGCCTCGGGCGTGTCTAGCTGACGCAGAGCACACATGTGTGACGGAACTTGCGGAAGTATATGGAAGTGTTGCTAAGCCCCGAGTGGTGTCCGTGGTTTGCTGAACAGCAGCACCCCAGCCATGTCGCACGGAGACACGCTCTGGGACCCTGTCCCCGGAGGGAGCTGGCTGAGGTCCGCATGGGAGCTCCCCATACGAGTTATGAAACCCACTGTGCTTCTAAAATGATTTTGGAAAAAATAAGTTCTTTTAAAAAAGCACAAAACCCGCACACAGTGAATACAAGTATAAGACCTCTTGAGCAGAGCGCGTGCATTTGTCATATGTACGATCATGGATCAGTGAATAGTCTTTAGCCAACTTCAGGAAACAGAGATTTCTAATTACATTCAATGACCAACAAAGTCTCGATTACTTGGTAATTAAGAAACATATTCTTAGATAAATATTTGATTGGAGAGGAAATCAAAGGGAGATTACAAGTCTCCTTGGAGGAAGTGAAGAAGGAGCTCTTCCTACTAAAACTAAGGGAACCCTTGAAAGCCATGTTCAGAAAGAAGAAAGTCATCGATCATTCATCCTGGGAAGTAAGGACTGCTATTATGAAGGACCATCGTGGGTCTGGGAGTTTAGCCTGCTCGGAAGCTAATAGAGTTCGTGGTTGGACACCAGGTTGGACACCAGGGACTGTGTGACCACTGCTGAACAGGCAGCATGGGCCCCAGTTTTGCTCCCAAGCTCAAGGCAATGCAAAGGTGGGCCCCGGGGGTGGGGGGCTGCGCACATGGCAGGTTTGTGACACCATCGCACAACCCAAACTTAGCAAACCCCAACCTTTACATGGATGGCCAGTAACCGGGCCCAAACTGTCCCCCAGGAGACGTTATTTTCAATCTGTAGGTCAGCAAGCAAATGTGCCCTCCGCCTCTGCCTGTGGTGGGGGAGGGATGATGTCTCTGTCTTTGAAGATCGTTTGCTCCAAAACAGTCTAGAAAGGACAGTCAGCGCAAAAGCTGTCATCACCTCTGCCCAGCTCCTAGAAAGGTGAGCGACTCATGCAGAAATGTCTCCCAACAAACATGAAACGGAGACATTAGGAACCTTCTGAGCTCATGATGGCACTTACCGACCTTGCTGGTCTCCTTGGAAGGATGCTGGGCACCGACTTGTGCTGCTGGGCACCTACCCTGGGGGGGGGGGCTCTGTTCTGGGCGCCCGTGTGCAGAACCCAGCTGACAGGACCAGAGGGACTGACTATCGGGTTATAGCAACGCCATGTGAGATGTCATGTCTGATGGCTGCGGAAACACATGGATGGTGACGGGTGAGCTCCTGACCGACGGGTGAGGATGGCACCACCACAGCCATAGTGGGTCTCGAGCACCACGAACAGAGAGAACCCAAGACTCCACATTCGTTCTCGTGGCCTGTGGGAGGCAGTGGGTGCCTGTCCTCTGCTGAGGCGTCTCTGAGGCAGGTCTTGGTGGTTTACTCACGAGTCCCTATTGTGGGTTGAATCATGTCCCCCAGAAAGATATTTTAAGTCCTAATTTCCTGTACTTTGTGGATGTGACCTTATTTGGAAATAGGGTTATTGCAGATGTCATCAAATGAAGGTGAGGTCATTCTGGGTTAAGATGGCTCCTGGTCCAGGGACTGGTGTTCTTACAAAAAGAGGGAAATTTGGGAGCAGACAGAAAGGGAGAGAAGGCCGTGTAAGGGCAGACACAGAGGTCCACACAATGTCCCTGTATGCCATGGAAAGAGTGCTACGGGTTGTCAGCCACCCCCAGGAGCTGGGAGCATGGCCTGGAATGGATCTCCTACAGCCTCAGGGGCCAACCTCCTCCCCTCTGCTCCCCTCCCCTCCCCCCCCCTCCCCCCTCCAATGTGGGGCTTCTGCCAGAGATAGTTTCTGTGGCTTCTAAGTCTCCCGGGTCATGGTGTCTTGTTGGGTCAGCCCAGGAGACTATTGCTGGGCCCCTAGAGGGTTCCTGCTGTGGCTCCCACTCCCGAGTGCACCCTTGTTGTAGACTGTCTCCCTCCCTGCCTCACCTCCCCTGCTTCCTCCTTTGTGCTTCTTGGGCTCAACCCCCAAATACGCCTCCGGGACTGAAGCCCTGTCCCAGGGTCTGCGTTTGTGAAGCCCACATCAAGGCAGGTGACTTCAGAAGGGACCTTGGGAAGCAGACGCACAGTCGGGGAATCTGCACTCGCATCGCTCACCAGCCAGATGGCCCAGCTGCAGGACGCTGTAACAGGGTTCTCCAGAGAAACACATCCAGTAAGACACGTGTAAGGGGACTGACCCCAAGCAACGGGCCCATATGACTATGGAGGCTGGTCAGTCCACTCTGTAGGTGGGCCTGCAGCCTGGAGCCTCGGGCGGAGTCGATGTTGCAGTCGGAAGGTGTCTGCTGCAGGAGTTTCCCTTACTCAGGGGAGAGGGTTGGTATTTGTGGTCTGTTCGGGCCTGCGACTGATTAGGTGAGGCCCACCCACGTTGGGGGAGGGCACCGGCTTTGCTCAGTCTACTGATTCAAATGTTAATCTCAGCCAAAACTACCCTCACAGACACGCCCAGAATAATGTTCAACCAACTATTTGGGCGCTCTGTGGCCCAGTCGAGTTGGCACGTGGAATGAACGGTCACAGACCCTGTTGCCCGAGCCACGTGAAGGGGGCTAACCCCTCCCCCCTTCCGAGCCTCCTGACGATGACGACTGTCCCGTCTGTGCTGAATGGGAGTGAAGAGCTGGGGCAAGGGCAGCATT
The DNA here is from genome assembly GCA_004024605.1 of Pteronura brasiliensis. NCBI lineage: Eukaryota > Metazoa > Chordata > Mammalia > Carnivora > Mustelidae > Pteronura > Pteronura brasiliensis. The sequence goes on along the minus strand of PJEN01008575.1, from coordinate 62,904 downwards.
AGCGTGCGGAACCACCCCAGTGCCTGAAGGATATGGGGCAGTGACGTTTGTAAGGACTGTGAAGTCCGCTGTGCTCGCGGCGGAGGAGTCTCAGGAGAAAGACAGCGAAGGTTCAGGGAGCTCACTCGCGGAAGCCCCCCTCGCAGTGTGAGAAATCACCCACCCCTGCCATGAGAGGGCTCAGCCCTTGTCGCACATGTGGCCAGTCGACAAAGCTGGGGAGACCCCACCTGGGCAGACCTCTGGGACTGAGTCCAGGGCTGGGTTGGGACGAAAGAGTCCCTGGGACCTGGAAAGGGGGCCTTGAGTGGAGGTTTTGAGAAACTTGGGCTCCCGATTTCCTGATCTCTCCAAGCCAAGAGAAATGGTCCCTCTCCTTTGCTAGGGAAGTGCAGCCTTCCTGGGGTGTGCAAAGGCCCTGTGGTGTGGCATGGGGGTTGTCTTCACTCAGGGCCTCTAGACCAGCAACTGGGCAAGCATCAGCAGGCCTGGAGGGGACACCACAGCAGCTGTTGGAGGAAGGCTCGTTCATCAGAGGGGCTGTGGGCCTGTGCTGAGCTCCCCCTGCCTAGGAGGGCGGGTAGCTGGGTGGGGTGGAAGAGGCAAGTAAGGCTGGGGACTGGGCTCTAATGGGGCCTCTGTCTCAGGACTAGCACGCTGGTGCTCAGAACTGGCCCTCAGTCCAGACAGGGGTGACTCCTCCTGCTGGGTGGCAGTGAGGGAGCAGGCGGGGCAGTGTGGAGGGTCTCGGGGAGTGGAGGTGCAGCACGGCCCCGCGTGGGGAGAACCAGAGCGTGCTCCTCCGAGGCAGCTAGAGCCCCCTAGCGAGGGTGTCCGAGGAGACGTTCTGGGGCGGTCTGGAAGACAGCGTCCCGGGAGCCCGCAGGGCTGCCAGTCATCCCGCAGGGCAGGGTGGGCTGGGCTGGGGCGGGAGCAGGTCTGGAGGTCACCAGTAAGCTGTTGACACAAACGGCCCAGACCTCTGAGTCATCTGCCTCCATCGGCCAGGTTCCTGAAGCTACTCAGCTTGCACCTGTGACATTGCTAACTTGGTGTGAACCACAAAAGGCCGTATGGACTGTTGCCGCGCTCCCGTCCAGCTCCAGGGCGGGAGACAGGACAAGGGTAAGAGAAGCCCTCAGGCTGGTGAAGCTTTGAGCTGGCCCCCATCTTCTTGAGCAGGTGCACACGGTGGACAGAAGGGGCGGCAGGGCTCCACCTGGGGGAGGAGGGCCCTGGGGAAGGGCTGGGTGGGCCTTACAAGGAGGCAGAGGGGTGCTGTGGGTCTAGACTCCTGCCTCGGTCTCCAGAGAGCATCAGGGAGGAAGGGGCGCCCAGCGAGCAGGTACGCCAACGGCATCTGTTACCAGGGCAGCAGCCCAGGCCTCGCCTGCCAGCCCTGCAGCCACAGTGGCAGGGACAGAGGTAGGCAAGAGGTCTACAGCAGGGACTCCCTCTCACCCACACTGACCCGGCTGCCCACAGTGCGGGCAGATTCGACCCCGCTGCTCGGTAACGCCGGCTGCTTGGTGGCGAGCTGGTGACATCAGGACCCCCGGTCTGAGGGGAGAAGCAGTTCTTCTCACCGGATAGGGGCCTGCAGGGATCCCGCTTGGTGGTGACTCCCTCAGGCTAGAGACCTGTCCTCCAAGACGCAGCACACGCGTTGGAGCAATGGCTTTTGCAGGGTATCGTGTCCCAGGATCTAGAAGCAGTGTTGGGCACCAAGCTGGAGAAGCAGCGTTGGCTCTGCTCACTGCCACTCGCCACCACCGCCCACCGCCACTGCTCACAGGGGCTCACTGTCACTCGCCACCACCGCTCACCGTGGCCAGTGGTCCACGTGGGACCCGTGTGCTTCTTGCTCTCACGACATAAGGCTCTGTGGAGTTGGAGGCCACCCCCCAGTGGAGACGCACAGTCCGGGGAGATGGGTGTGGAGGGAAGAAGCTTAGCTTGCCCGCCCGTAGCCAGGGGGATCGGGGGGCCCCCTCTGCCCCTCTCTGCTTCTCAGAGGCCCCAGGGGAGCTGGGTCCCAGCTGCCCCACCTTTGATTCACTTGTGTCCGTTCCCTGTTTCACTTTGTCCCTTTCTTCATCTGTGCTTTCCAGGCTTGCATTCCAGATACATTCCTCGGTCCCCACTGCGGCCTCAGGATCTGCTTCTGGGGAGACCAGACTGGGGTAAGTTTCCGGTTGACGTGATGCTCATAAAACACTGCAGTGGTAAGGCGTCTTCCAATCTTGCATAATTTTCAGCGTGTATGTTTCTAAACGATTTTTTCCTGCCTCGCACCTCTCATGTTTAGCATTGGACCGTCCTTATGCCCAATAAATAGGGTGCTGTCTAACGAAAGAACGCCGTCGGTAACGAGCCCATGGTGGCTCCAGTGACCTTCACGGAACCACTTAATGTAGGCTTCCATCCAGACGACGGTCCACTTCAACCACAGCACCTCCGAGGCAGTGACGGTGACACATTGCTAGGCCGATCGCCATCTGCCCGCCTGGCTTCTGGTTGGGGGAGAGACCGTCCTCCAGGTACCAATGAGCCAACCAACACAATCAGCATCTCTCAGCTGAGCTCAGGTGAGGTTCAGGGGGCACCTGGGGGCAGCTGACTGCGGGTGTACCCCAGTGCTGAACGGGGACAAGGCTCTGAGGTCTTAACAGGGGCCTCATGGGCTGCAAGGTTAAACCCTTTCATGAGAGAGGAGGGAACTGGAGGACACATGCCTGTGCTGAGAGCCGCTCCACACTCTTCTGGGGTGACGTGAAAGGCATCCACAGACCGGACCAAAATTCTTGGTTGACAGCAGTATTAATTGGCTCCCACCCAACAGAACAATGGATTCTTCTCCGTAGCCCGAGCCTTCTGTGATCAGAATTTGGAAAAATGCTAAGTCTAACCAAATGCCCACCTTGGATACTAAAATAGCTTCGTTAAACTCCGAAAAAACACTTGGCTTCGAACAGTTACTTTCTAGAAGAATCCCTTCTAAATAAACTTTTTTGAAACAAGCGTCCATCCAAAATAAAAGAACGCGACCAGGAGCCAGAAAGCATTGAAATGCTTGGGGACTTCTAAGAGCCATTAGAGCAGGTCTCCCTTCTGACAATAATTGGCCGCCCGGTTACTGGTCACCTAAGGCCACTCCCTAGAGCTGCCTTCTTTAGGATTATTTGATTGAGTCAAGTTGAATCTCACTCTTGTTTACCAGATTATAAGCACCAGATCTAATTTAATGTAATTTGAATTGTCATGGCTGTATGTTAAACTATTTCTTCAGTTCAGCAGTAATGAGAGTCAACAGGAGTCTCAGGGGACAACTAGCTTTAGGGCAATATGCTCGTGTTGATACCGTCTTTGGGCAAAGACTTAATGGAACACTTACCTGCTCTGTTCGCTGGAAGACGTGTACAGACGCTGTCTAGAAACTGGTGATGTGTTGTGTCCTGTCTCTCCTCCGCTTGGGTGTGGGACAACGGGGACAAGGAGACAAACCTCGTATGACTGTAGTGATGATGGTGTGACGCGATACCAGGAGGGAGCTCTGGCAGAGACCTGGTGAGCTCAGTGGTGACTATGGCCACCAAGGACCGGGCTGCCCTTTCAGTGTGTTTGCATTTGGAAGCAGATGTAACTGCTGAGCTCAAAGCTGGAAATCCATGGAATCCATGATCACCACGGAAGTCCTCTGGACGAACGAAGGCAAAGGAAGAGGGAGTTAAGCCTCCATTTCTTAAAAGTTTTATATGGCTTCTAGCCTTTGCCATTAACTGGACTAAAGGTGCCTGGGATATAGTAAGCTCTGCTAATGCTGTTTTAAACTCCGAAATGCCCTCGGGGACTAGAGCAGGAGCAAAGAGCCACACAGGTACAGGACAGTCCTTTATGCTGTCCTTCCTGTAAGAAGCGCCCCCCCCTTTGGTTATATGCACATGTGCTTGTCATTGCATGCGTGGAGAATCGTGTTCACTGTGGGACAGCTGCACGTCCGAGTTCCTCCAGTCCGCCCGTGGCTCACAGCTCCATGGCCAGCCGAGCATCTCCCAGCCAAGTGAGGTGGGGCCTAGGGGCCTGTTTGGACGCAGGTGTCCTCCGTCCTTCCTTCGGGTCACCGCACGGACCCAGGTCGGGCTCCGCCGCTTTCCTGACCTTTCTCTCCCGGTGCTGGAAGCTCCACCGGCAGGTTCAAGCGGGGTCGCTGCAAGCTTTCTGGCCCCGCGGAGGGGAACCGCTCAGCGGGCGTGGAGGTCACGCGCGGGAGCCGGCCTCCCCGCAGGCGGCACGCGTGACCTCCTTGCGCTGCGGGGGCGTCCGTCCTTGTTCCCAAGGACGACAGCAGCGCCCGGGAAGAGACCTGCTCAGGACCTAACGGTCGTTTGTTCTGTGATTGCTGCCCGCGGAGTGGCGCGGAGAAGCCGACGCCTCGTGGTCAGCACCGCTCCCCCCCCCGCCCGAAATAAAACTGGCGAAAATCAGAAAGAGCATCTGGGAGGCACTTAATACTTGAAACCCCGGAGAATCCAAAAAAATCAGCGAGGGGCTCCGCGCGGCCGGAGGAGGGGCGGCGCGAGGGCCGCCTGGCTCGCAGGGCGTCCGCAGGGGAGCGCGGGGCCCCCGGGGCGCAAACGGTTAAGGCGGCCGGCGCCTGCGGAGGTCACGGCGGCGCAGGTGGGCGCGCACGGCCGGGCCGGGGCGGGGGCGCGCGGCGGGGCGCACGGCGGGCCCGAGCGCGGGGTGCGTGTGCGGCCGGCCGGCGCGGGGCCGCTCCGGCGCCGCGTCTTTTCTTCTCCTCGCGGTGATGTCATCGGCGGCGGCGGGGAGCCGGGAGGCGGCGGCGGGGGCGGCGCCGGGCGGCCGCCGCAGGTTCATGTGCATCTAATGAAAAGGCACTTGACAGTCGGCCAGGACGCACGCGAGGGAGCGCGAGCCGGCCGGACCGCGGCGCCGCCCGAGCCAATCGCGGGGCCGGCCTGTCCATGGGCGAGCCGGGGGGGGCGGGGGGCGCAGCCGGCCGGGCCGCGGCCGCTCCGAGGTGAACGGCGCCCAGACGGGCTCGCGGCGCGGGGAGGCCGGGCGCGCCGCCGCTATGAATTCCGCCGAGCAGACCGTTACGTGGCTCATCACCCTGGGGGTGCTGGAGTCGCCCAAGAAAACCATCGCGGACCCGGAGGGCTTCCTGCAGGCGTCTCTGAAGGACGGGGTGGTCCTGTGCCGGCTGCTGGAGCGCCTGCTGCCCGGGACCATCGAGAAAGTAAGTGGCGCCGGGCTCGCGCCCCCGCGGCGCCCAGGCCCCGGGCTGTGGGCGCCCCGCCTCGTTCCTGCCGCGGCCGGGGGTGCGCGGAGACGCGCGGGCGCGGGGTCGCGGGGCGCCGGCACCTGGCGGCCGCGCGGGGCGCGGACGAGCCCACGCGCCTCCTTTGTGCGCGGACCCGGGAACGAGGCCCGCGCGGGGGGCGCGCAGGCGGCGCGAGGCCCGGGCGGCGGGAGCTCGGGGCGCCATTGTGTGCGGGGCGGCGGGGCGGGGGGCCGGCCGCGTCCGGGGGGAGCGGCCCCGCGGAGGCCGCGGGGAAGGGGAGCGGCGGCTGCGCCGCGCGCGGAGGTGGAGTCGCGCCTCTCCCTGACCCGAGCAGAGAACCGCGCCCCGGCGCGCGCGCAGCTCCCTCCCGGGCTTTGTTCCCGCAGTTTTGCGGGCGCCGTCTCGCCGCGGAGTTGCGGCTCCGCTTCAGCGGCCGGTTGCCGTGCGGTCCGAGAGGACGCGGCGATGCAGAGCGGGGCCGCCCGCGACACGGCCTGCGGCCTCCGCGCGGCCAACTCCCGGCTCCCAGCCCCGCGCCCGGCTGACCCACGGGAGCCCCGGCGCGCTGCGAGGCCGCCTTCACGTTCTCCATTTGGTTTTCAGGTCCATTCCTGCTTTTGAGCCGAATCCCGGGGCCCCCCGACCCCGCTTCTGGCTCGGTGGCGGGTGGTTTCCCCGGGGCTGCAGTGTGAACCTTGACCCCGGTCTCTGTGAGTGATTAAAGTTTGCTTTCCTCTCACACAGGCTGACAAAGCAGGGGCCGCCGCGAAGGGCTTTTCAAAACGAGGTCTCCCTGCATTTCAGAAACGCTGCAGTTTCATCCCCACCCCTGCTTTGGGCCAGCACAGAATATTAAGATCAACAGTTACTTACAAGGGGTTAAACATAGAAGCTGAAGCACAGCGTAATTAGGGGGAAAAACCCTAATTTTACAAATGGGGTTGTATTGGCCCTAACCGCGCAGGGACACTTAGCTAATACAGTGTTCATTAGGTGACTTGAGAAAGTAAAACGTTTCGTCTTAGAAGTTTGCGTGTGTTTTGGCGCTGCATTTTCATGGGTCGGAAGAGGTTTTATTCAATACGAATTTTGCATGCACGCTAGTTTCAGGCATTTTTCTTACTTGGACCGTACATAGGGAAACAGAATCTGCATTAGAGCGCAGAGCAGCCTGCCTGTCCAGGAAATAAAAATGTTGCTTGTAAACGAAGCTGATGTCACAATAAAATCATGATTTAAGACAGGACTGAGGAGCCCAGTCCAACTCGCAGGGCGCTCAGAACACTTTGTTGTCATCTGGATATCAGGAGCTCTGGTAATAAAAGACAGATGTTGCCAGGCCCTGACAGTCCACACTCAGTCCACCAAAACAGGCTCCTATAAAATGCTGTTTCCTGACGGAGAGGGAAGCTTTAGGAAACGTCACGCGTGGTCTGGATGAAAACATGTTACTATCAAACCATCAGTGTGCGTTACTTGGCATATTAACGGCATTGATTGGATCATCAGACTTCAGTGATCATTTCCTTGTACATTCTAGGAAGATCTGCTTTCAAAACTATAGCCCTCCTTCCATCCTCCTACAAGGAGGGGGGAATGAGGAGGAAATACAGTGTTTAGCTTGCAGGAGCCCAACTGCCACTGTCCCCCCACCCTCCCCAGTCCCTGCCCCATGGCCCCCACGGGTTTGTTTCTGACTGCCTCCGCCACAATGCAAATTTCACACCAAGGGCACAAATTATGGCCAGAGCTCCTGACTCTCTGCGGTTCAAAGGTAGGTTTTTGGAGTAACATATTAGCCAATCTCTGCCTCTAAAAAACTGGGGTTTCTGAAGTTTCACGAGCTTTTGCATTTTCTTAAGCGGAGGTATCTTTTTGGGCTTGCACACCGATAACCGTGAGCCTCAAAGCAGACAGGCGGGACAGCAGCTTGCTTTCCACGGGAGCGTTTGGAAACCTCACTGAATATTCATGGGGAGTCGAAAGGGCCTTAACTTCGCCCCAGTTTGCCACATGGACACCCTGGCAACTGGTTCAAGTGGTGGGAGTCACCTGCAGCCTCACATTGGCAGAGCCGTGCTTGAGGACAGACCACTGGGCTGGGGAAGGCACAGCACGAAGGCAAGTTTGGAGGAGGCTCAGATTTCCCGTGTGCCTTTCATTAAGAAAACATGTGCTAATGTGCTTCTCGCGTATTGTTCATTTGTTCTACTTTGGAGCCAGTCAAAGGGGCCAAGAACCAGGAGTACATTCATTTTAGTTCAGATTGTCAAAGTTTTCTGTTGGGGTTCCCATTGGTCATGTCTGTTTTTCTTGAGGTGGGAGGCCAGGGGCACGGGGCGGGGCAGCGCATAGACTCTGTAGACAAACAGTTCAGAAAAGAGACCCTTTCCATTGTGGCCGCTGCCACGTTCTGTGCTGTAGGGGAGACAAAGTGGGATTCCACGGTTTCCCAGATCTCTGCATATGGGGCTCTTGTGCTTTGATTTTCTGCAGGGACGGCTGGGACGTTTTGCTGAGCTACTCCCGCTGCTGGCTTCCGTCATCCCTCCTGGGGTGGGAACCCATGAAGGCGGCAGAATCCAGGGAGTCCGGCTCCCACAGGTCATGAATTACTGCTTCAAACCTTTTTTAGGCTATTTATCAGAGGGTGGAGCCAAGATGTATGAGTTTTAGAGGGGACCGTCTCCGATGAGCGCACTGACGTGGTGGGAATGATGACATGTTGCTTGAGTTTTGCTCCTGGACGTGGCGTGTGGAGTCGCTTGGTGCAGCGAGAGCATCTCAGGGAGCCTGGTTCTTTCTCCCTGGGCCCCAGAGCCCGCAGAACACGCCAGGTCCGTGAAGTGTTCCTGGGAGACTTTCCCTCCATCCACATCTGTGCTCACAGTCGACAGTCCTGCGACCCGCTTGTCTTGGTAGATTTCCTGGGTGTGTATGTGAGCATTTAGATTGGGTTCCAGCTGTCGGGCCGGATATCTGTGTTCTGGGCCGTAACAGAACCTTTGCCCGGGCGGGCTGCCCCACGCACCTGCTCTCCCCCAGTCCTGGAGGCACAGGCCCAGGATCGGGGTGCAGGCAGGCCCGCGCTCCCTCAGAAGGTGCCGGGGAAGGGGGTCCAGCACACGCCCAGTGTCCCCACGGTGTTCCCTGTGGTCTCTGCTGTGTCCTCAACTCCCCTTTTGTAAGGACGCCGTCCTTGGATGAGGACCACCGGCCCCCAGTTGACCTCAACTCAACCAGTTCCATCTGCACGACCTTGTTTCTGAATAAGGTCACGGCCTGCACTTCGGCGAGTGAGGCTTAAACATCGGAATTTTGGGGAACACAATGCAACCCATAATAGGTCGCATAATAAATTTGAGCCCAGTCAACTCGTTAAGTATGTGTTTGCTCGTAGGGTGCCAGACGCTATGGGAGATAAGAGAACTAACATGTTCTTTGGGGATTTGGTGCGGGAGGAGGCCGCGATAGTAGTAGCGTCATGAGGCAGAAGGAAACGAAGACAGAAAGTCAGAAAGAAAGTCAGCTCTGCGTGCAGGAGTTTCAGCAACCTGCGTTTGAGCGGCCCAGCCCCTGAGGGTTTTTCTGACGCGTGGATGGGAATACGGTCTGTATTTCCTCAGACGGTCCCCTGGGAGCCTCTGGTGGTCTTCTCCGGCTGCAGAAAAGCAGCAGATTCAGATAGGACGTAGAAGGAAAACGGCTTTTTCCTGATTGATTTGCGGCCTGCGTTCTGATCAGTGCTGGGACTTCTGGCGCTGGTGGGGGAGGGCGTGAGGTCAGCGGCCCTGGACGGCAGTTCTGAGTGCCCGCTGTGGGGAGCTTGTCTTCTCCTGGGCCCTTCGCCTTGAGGATGAGGTCAGCAATGGCAGGAGTGTGCTGGCGGGGGTCTTGGTCTGGACTCGAGATTCCAAAGCCCACATCCTGTGACTGTTTGTAAACCCCGGTTGGTTGCCTGGGAAAAGCGCTCGGAGAGAAAACTTACAGAACGCGGTCTGTCCTGTGTTTTTAAGAAAACTTCTTTAAAATTTGCAAACGGAATTATTGGTTATATCAGATTCCTCCTAATGAAACGAAGCTTCCAGAATAGTCAGTGTAATAATGAACATCTGCTTTCACAGCACGTGATTTTAAAGTCCTGCGTCTGCCCTGCACCAGGGCGATTCTTGGTTTGGGCCTTAGGCCCAGAGCAGAAGGAAAGTCACTGCATTTGCTGGCTCATTCCCAGCAAACAGACAAACCTGCCTTCAGTGTAGATGGGGACGTGGAGAGTGATTTGCCGAGTGCCACTTGAGGGCCATCGCAGGGCCTCTGCTGGCCTGGCCCGTGGGCACTCACTCAGGGTCGTCTGACTTGGGTTTGGGGAGTGCGGGGGTGTGGTGGGGGGAGCAAGATGGCCTGCTGTTCCGGGCAGTGACCTCTCAGTCCTCCGGGAGAGTCTGGCATTGGTGCTGTCCCAGGACCTCATTCTATTAATAGAAATAAGGCCCCGCAGTGGCTTCCTTTCCTCCTGCCCTGGAGCGCTGCCTGCCTCGCCCCTGTGTACATGTCTCTTAAAGAGACGGATGTGCCCCATGTTGCTGGCAGTGTGCTGAGCTACTTCTCTGGAATGCCTCATGTCGCCCCCGTCTCCCAGGCTGGCCCCCAGATAACCCAGGTGTGCCTCCTGCCTGGGGCCGGGGACCTTCCAGGCAGGGACAGAGTGCTCTTCGGTCACTGGCTGGGGGTCCTCAGGGGCGTTAGGTCTGGAGGAAGTAGGCAGGAGTCACAAACCAGGTCAGGACACCAGACACGTGGCGTGAGGGACCACAGGGACAGGACATAGTCCAGGGTGACACTGTGGACACAGAAAGCCATTCAGCAGGGGTCCCAAGAGGGAAGGGGGCACGGGGGCTGTTGGAATGGGATCCACGCTCCTACTGGTTCACAGGGAGCCCAGCCACGCCTGGGAAGAGGACACAGAGCTCTGGAGAGCCCTGCCCTCATGGTGCCCCTGGTCAGACGCTCCTTTGCCGGTTCTCTCTCGTCCTCATGGGAGGACGCCCCTGAGGGGTCTGGTACACTCTTGCTCTGGCATCACAGAGTCCTCAGTGGGTGCCTGGGCCTTCCCAACCTTGAGTTCCGTGGTGACCACCTCTGCTGGGATGCGAAACAGTGTGCAGACGGACACAGACACTTGTCTGACACTGTCCCTGGAGGGCCGTCTCTGCTCCTTCGGATTGGAATTGCCGGCGTGTGTGTCATCGTCGGTAGAAGGCGGCAAAGACAAAGTGTCCCTCCAGGCACTCACCTCTGCCAGGGGACCCCAAGACCCACTGGGTCCTCCCAGAGCCACGGTTAAGAGGGGGTGGTCCTTGTATGTGTCCCAGGGTTACCCATTTGCTGTGTGACCTTGGGCAACTTCTCTTATTTCTCTGAGTCTTAATTTCCCCCTGAGCACAGAGACCAGATACCTGCCTGGAGGGAATGGGCTCCTGGGGCAATAGGGTCGTTAAGGGGGTAAGTGAGTGGACTTGAGGGTTTTTGGGCGGCGCTAGGCACCGGGTAGGTCCTCAGTATGTGGCAGGTGTGATTATTTTACAAACTGATGCTGAAAACTGTCCTTGCCGTGTCCAAGAAAACTCGTAAGCCAGGGTCCAAACGTCAAGGCCGCTCCAATCCAGGAATTTCTTCTTATTCTCACAACTGGGCAGATTCTTGCAACCTGAGGGGGCTGGCGGCCCCTCCCTTCCCACCCGACAGACCGCCATTGTCTGGTCTGCCGGGACCCCTGGATTTGGCCTCCAGACCCTCGTTTAGCGCCAGGTCCCGCGCAGCTGCTGAGCGTACACAGCTGCTGGCTCAGAGGGGCCAGAGGGGCTGGATGGAGGCTCGGCTTTCACATTTCTAGAGTTTCTTGCATGGGAAGGGCCTGGAGCGCTGCCACGCACAGCGGGAGGCTGTTGGGGCTGGTCGTGGGCCCCATGTCCCCGTGTGTGACTTCTGACCTTTCCCTCCATCAGTTCTCCCCAGTTAGGTGAGGAGCGTTCATTTCCTGATGTGTTTATATTTCTAACTTTAGCTCTGAATTTTTGAAAGTCTTATGAACCGGACGGGTCGTTCTCAGCCCTGTTTTTGCAGGATGTGCTGTGTCTACTGGACTCTGAAGGCCAAGGGGAAGGCGGGGTTGTATAAGTGGGATGTGTGAAAATACGTACCTACTGGCCTCCGACCAGGTGCATGCGTGTACACAGCATACACACAGACACACACACACACACTCATACACGTGTATGTGTTCTGTGTCACTTTTCCAGGGGGTCATAAGAGAAGCCATGGGTCTCAAGTGTAAAGCATTCGTGAGTTCTCTGTGTGAAGGAATTCTCGGGACATTATCCAGCCCAAACTCCTCACTTCACCGATGAGTTAACTGAAGTCCGTTGCATATGGTCGTGTAAGGTGTGTACTGCACGGTGTAGGGAGGGTCGCTCACACTGTAGTGTACACGAGTGGGGTCTTAGGACCGTGCTGGGGGACAGCTTTGGGACAATGATGCACAGGCATCCGCCTCCACGGAGGTCAGCCTCCTCCAGCACAAAGCAAATTTGAGAAGGGTCGTGGTAGCCTACAGAAGTAGCCCCGGTTCTTCACTCTTGTCTGCCGCCAGGTCTCGTGGAGAAGGACGTGTCTGCTGCTCCCATCGAAGGATGGAGGCTGTTTTCTCACTTCTTGAGTCCCAAGCTGCCCTGGGTCCGTTTTGGCCAAAGGGTGTGACAGAAGGGACGGGTACTATTACCTAACTGGCCACTGAGGTTTTGTGGCTGTTTGTTACACAGCGTCCCTGCGGCAACAGGTAGCGGGTACAAGGCTAGAGAATGAAGTTGTTGTTTTGTACAGAACTTGAAGGTTTACTACACTTGGAGCAGCTTTTTAAAAAGGGGTCAAAAATATTCTTCATATTGTCTCCGAACATGGCGCGAGTCATCCAGAACCCGAGTGTGACTCGCGGAGCCGCTTGCAGCTCGTAAGAAGTTGCATCAGCCTGAAGTGGGGATCCACAGCTCCAGGTCCGCTTTGGATGCGGTTTCCCGCCACGGAGCCTTGCAGCGGCGCTGCGGTTTTCGTTAGCAGCGCCCTCTTTGAAAGCTCCAGTTCTTGGTTATTTGTAAATGCTCTGGCCCATGGTGGCCTTTCTCCCTCACTTCTGCGTGACTCACTGCTGAGTTCCCATGCCAAGAAGATGCATTCCCATCTCTTTCCTGTCCGTAAAATACTTTGTTTCCAAGAGACTTTTCAGTACCCATCTGTGGCTAGCAAACATTCAGAAGTCCTTTGTCAGAAACGCGGAGTATCTGAAAAAGCCCGCTGCCTGCCCAGGGATTGTGACTCGGTTATCAGGTTGAGGGAGAGTGTTATCGAGGTTTTTCCTGAGAATCAGGAGTTTTGGGGGAGCATTCCTGGGATGAATGGCCTCTTCTGGTGGCGCTCCCAGAGACCATCAGGACACAGAAAACCCGGTCCCAGGCCTTTAGTTCTGGAGTAATGTCACGGTCATCTTTTCCGTGGCGCTGAAGAGACTGCCGCACTCGGGCAGTCATGAACATTGGTTCTGGTCACAGATTTCTTCTCGTGGGAACATGACATTCTCTGGTCACAGTTTTCCTGTTTGTTAATGCATTTTCGTTTCTTCTGAAAACACGCTCTCTACGTCGGATGTGGTCACGTTCTGGACAGGCTTGTGGTGAAGGCTAAACTTCCAGAAAGTACCACTGTGCTTGTGAGTGACAGAGACCGGAACCGAGTGGCCTTCCACTCTTTGTCAGCTGGTGACACACGGAGGAGTTTATTGAGTTCATTTGTCGCACCTCTGACAGGGCGCATTTGCTTAGTCTGAGTCGGGTGACTACCGTGTCAGCAATCCACGGTTGGTTCTTCAAATAATAACAGTAACCATATTTTATTGTGTGTGTCTTTTTTTTTTTTTTAAGATTTTATTTATTTATTTGACAGACAGAGATCACAAGCAGGCAGAGAGGCAGCCAGAGAGAGGGGGAAGCAGGGTCCCTGCTGAGCAGAGAGTCCAATGCGGGGCTCGATCCCAGGACCCTGAGATCATGACCTGAGCCGAAGGCAGAGGCTTTAACCCACTGAGCCACCCAGGCGCCCTTATTGTGTGTGAGTCTTAAGTGTCTGTTTATGAATCGTTAAAATAATATTCTGGGAGTGAGCTACTCCCCGCACACCTAATGCTTCTGTTGTCTGTAATGGATTGTCTACTTAAAAAGCTAGATAAATAGGGGTAAGTTAAACTCTCAGTAAGTAGTAGAAGAAAAAGAATAATAAAGAACAGAACGGGAATCAGTGAAATAGAAAACAAATTTGCTAGAGAAAATCAACAAAACCAAAATTGGATTCTTTGAGAAAATCCATAAGATTGATAAACCTCGGAGACGGATCAGGACAAAGGCGAGAGGACACAAATGGCCCATGTGAAGAGTTACTGTGAGTTCTCCAGATGCTAAGAAGGTAACAGGGGGATAGGATGAACATTTTTATGCCAGTCAGTCCTACAGCCTAGAGGAAAGATACAGTTTTCATGGAGGACACGTCCAGGAGGAGATGGATGACCCTACCAGCCCGACACCTAGGAAAGAACTTGAGTTAGTTAAAAAGCATCTCATAAAGCAAATGCCAGGCTGCATGGCCTCACTGGTGAATGTTACGAAACAACGAAGGACTTATATTCGGGACATGTAGGATTCTCCACACTCAGTCCTAAGGAGACCAAGAACCCAACTTAAAGAATGGACAAAATGGCTTGAGCAGACACTGCTTCACCAGAGAAGGTGAGCAGGTGACAAGCCCAGGAAAGATGCCCGATGGCGCTAGGTATGAGGGAAACGTAAACTGAAGCCAGGACTGGACGGCCTGCGCACCTGCTGGAAGGGTTCAAGGGTAAGACTCATCACACCAGGTGTTGATGAGGACGCGGAGTCCTTGGAGCCCCCATCCACCGCGGTGGGAACGGGAAACTTTGTCACCGCTCTGGAAAGCAGCTTGTCAGTTTCTCGAACTATTCAGATCTACCAAGCGGTTTAGCCATTCCATTACTTTTTTTTTTCTTTTTAAGATTTTATTTATTTGAAAGAGAAAGAGAGTGCACCAGTGGGGGGGCAGAGGCAGAGGGGAGAGAATTTCAGGCAGATTCCCCGCTGAGCACAGAGCCCCACATGGGGCCCGATCTCGCGACGCTGAGATCATGACCTGAGATGAAATCAAGAGCTGTATTGTTTAACAGACTGAGCCACCCAGGTGCCCCTTAGACATCCCATTTCTAAGTATTGACTCAAAGAAATGGAAATATGCTTGTACCAAGTCTTGTGCACAAATGTTCATAGCAACTTGGTTTCTTAAACTTATTTTTTGCAACTTTATTTTTAATAGCCATTAACCAGACACAGTCCAAATAGTTTTTCAACCAGTGAATGGATAAAGTGTGGTATATCCGTACTATCTAATACTCAGCAATTAAAGTGAGTGCTCGAAGAGGGATGAAAATCACACCGGGAAAAGAAGCTGGGCAAAAAAGTACACCCTGTGTGATTCCGTGTACATAAAATTCTAGAAAATGCAGTGGGCTCTACAGTCACGGAAGGTACATCAGTGTCTGCTTTGGGACACTTCTGGGGGCACTAGGAGACCTTGGGGATGAGGGGGCGTGTGTCTTGATTCTGGGGAGGGTTTCACAGTGATGAGGGTGCACATCAAAACTTGTCCAATTACACACTTCGGATATGAGCACGGTACGATGTTACGGTTCACCAAGGGTGCACAGCAGTGGTCTCTCTGGGTGTATTTAAGTTTTTGTTGCGTGTAACGGAGCTTCAGTTCATTTTCTTGGCAGTCCCCTGCCTTTGAACCTGACTGTAAATCCAGAAGGCATGTACAGAATTTTACTGTATAAAGGTAAATAGTGTACTTGCATTTTTTATGCAAGTACATTTTTTATGGGGAGGGACTTACTGCCGGAGAGCTCATCTATCCCTGTATTTGTCTGTTTTCTCATCAGTCCTTATTGGGTAGCTACTACACGGATTACGCTGAGCTCTGGAGATCCAGTGATTAGCCAACATAGACTTTCAGGCTGTCTAGTGGGGAGAATAGCATTAAAGACGTTGTATGCATTTGTGTTACAATTTGAGATTCCTGCTCTGGGGGTCAGGAACAGGTGTTGGCTGAGGAAACCGTTTTACACTTGGTTGGGGGACAGGTGATGTCTTAGGGAAGGCTTTTCTCTGGAAGAGGGCCCTGAGTTGAGTGCTGATGGACGAGTGGGCTGTAAGAGAGAAGAATGGGGAAGGACCTGGGCGGCCACAGCACTGGGCAGGGCCGAGACGGGCATGGGCCAGGCAGTACAGGGTCTTAAAGGTTCTGACGTTTTGCAGGGTCTTAAAGGGAAGTATGACACGGTTGGTTATGGATTTGGAAAACAATACGCTAGGCACAGCGTGAAAATAGCAGGGATGCAGCCTATTGTGGAGGGGGAGGTGGTCATGAACCTGTTGGGAGCTGGGTTTTAGATGGGGTTCAGGGGACCCAGGGCGGGCACGGCAGCTCCAAGCCTCACCGCCCCTGGGGTGCTGGTTACACACAGGATAGATGGGGTGTCTCCAGTGTGAGAGGCAGCCTGTGGGTGGGGTGCCTTCGGCTCAGGACTGGGTCCAGAATGGGTGCAATGGTGACTGTGAGGGGTTGGAGCTCAGAGAGGACAGAGGGGCCTGGAATGTAAATCTGGGAGTCACACGAGAGAGCGAGGTGTGAACCCAAGTGAGCAGTGGTGAGCTTCCTAGTGCCTGTCTTGGGGAGTTGGACCTGGATGCCCTGGACAGTGCCGCTAAGGAGGAGCCTGGTGGCAGGTGGCGAGGTCGGGAGGGAGCCTGGTGACTGGAAGCCAGGGCACGAGCGTGGCCGGTATGCTGCAGGTGCCCGGGAGAAGCAGAGGGCTCTGGCGGCGTACTGGGGGGGGGTGGGGCACGGTCGTGACTTGTCCCTGGCAGCGGGCACGCGCAGTGTCCCAGGCCAGCCGGCCAAGTGCACAGCAGCTCGTGGGCCACTGAGCAGCGGTGCCCGTATTGTGAGGGGGGACAGCTCTGGATGGAGAGGGCGGCAGGGCTGTTGGGGGCAGGGCTGGGCTAGTGAGGGCAGACGGGGTGTGTGGATTCCCGGCCACTGTCCCAGGGGCGGAGCAGGACCTGACCGTGCTCTCTCGACTCTTCCAGCCTGGGAAACAAGCTGACCTTGAGCTGTTTTTGCCGGGGAAGGGATTCTAGAACACTGTGTCCCTTTTCATGGCTTTAGGGAAAGACAACAGTCACATGACCTCCTTCACTTCCTTTGTGCTTTAGCAGGTACTGGTTTAAGTCCCATGAGTGAGCTGAGGCGAAGCCATTGTCACTGAGCAGCATGGAGGTTTCCCTCTGACCTGATGTGTGTCACTGTCCGGTCTTTAGTCACCCCCCACCCGTATGACAAGGGACTGCCGGAAGCCACCTGCTCTCTGCCGCATCTGTTGTGCAGCTGACCTTTGAGAGTCCGGATCTGACGTAGTGAAGGCAGTTTAGGGATTTTTAGAATGCTCATGTTCAAGTTGAGGACGGTCTGCATTAGAAGGTTATACAGTTACAAAGATACATGTGTCCCCTGGGATTTGCTTTTTCTCTTTCTCATTTGGAAACTGTGCCCAATTTGTTACATGTCATGATAATGCATGAAGAGAGATCAAAGTAATTAAGTGCTATGTAGTAGGAATATTTCTTAAACAACCAAGATAAGTGTAAGCAACATCTAGATTTGGTACTATTTTTCCAATTCAAAGCAATAAAACGCACTTTTCAGGTCTGTCTCCATGTGTGGGAGAAGCAAGCCCACCGCTGTTTTTTTCTCCATGACCCTTTATCTTTGAGAGGCTGTTGGGAGAGTGTTCCTGGGAGTGGAGGGTGGGGGGGGGGTGGGAGGGGTGTTGAGGGCTCTCCTGCACACAGGTTCCCTCACGGAGGAGCTTCTGGGCCGAGGGCTCCTGGGTCGGGCTGCTTTTCTTCTCTTCCAGCTGGGGGTTGGGCACCCAGTGCTGGTTCTTGTCCGTCACGGACTGAATGTTAGCATGTGCACCCCAGCTGTCCCAGGTCACGAGGGGCGCCCGTTGTTCGTGCCTTTGGTTTAGGTGGCTATGTGGGTCTTACATTCGAGGGTCAGCGGAACCACCGGATGGCTGGTGAAAACAGCTTGCTGGGCTCCACCGCGGAGTTCCTGATGTCGTGGGTCTGGCTGGGTTTGAGAATTTGCGTTTGACAGGTTCTCAGGTCATGCTGCTGCTGCTGGTCCAGAGGACCACGTGGGAGAGACACCAACAGCCCCTGAGCTCATCAGCCCGGCCACACCGTAACTCAGACCATCCCGGTTGTCTGCAGGGCCCTCTGAGAAGACAGGAGACCGAGGTGCGATCACTGAGGGGCTCTTCCGCAGGTGAACACTGGCTGCCTGCCCATCCTGGCCACCCCCTCGTGCCTGGAAAGTTTCCTAACTGGTGCCTTTTGCTTTGAGACAGAACAGACCTCATGCTGCTTCCCTATGGGCTTTTGAAATGTGGGGGTAGAGAGGTTGGAAGAAATCTTGCCTTGCGTTGGAAGAGGCGGTTGGAATTCATCTCAAAAATGGGATTCCCCACCTGTTTCTGTGCATCTAGAAAATTCTTGTATAAACCAAGCGACACAGAAGAGCGCAAGCTCACAGGTGTGTATGAGTGCTGATGAGTGCGCTTCTTGAATGGAGGCACCGAGGGAGGCATCCTTGAAACACCTGAATTAGGGTCAGGAGGAGCCGTGGCTAAACAGAATGCAAGTCACTCAAAGCTACACAGAGATGCAGAGACCCAGGCAGGGCTCCTCCGTGACTCTGGCTGTTAAGGGAAGAGGAAGTCACCGTGTTGCGGGGCTGTGGCGTTAGGGAATGGCCTCTGGCAGGAGTCCGGGAGGCCTGATCCAAACCTAGCTGCCTAGTGCCGTTCCGTGAGGGGCTCAGCCGACTGTGGCTCGTGACGCTGCTTCTAAGGGGTGGCGGGTCTGTGGTCCTTAAACGGGGACCCCTTGCTCTCTGAAGGTTGGAGGAGACTCTGGCTCCTGCTGGCCTTCAGCGGACACCGAGAGAATATGTGCTTCGATCTAATTCCAGTTTATGCTTTTCAGTTAAGGAGCCAACCCATCATTTTGTTAGTGCAGATGGAGAAAACGGTGACCGTTGCTGACACCCGCCCCCAGCCCAAGTCTGGGCGCGGGCAGCTCCTTCCCTACATGCCATCGCCCAAGTGAACCCGAGCGGCTGTCTGTCCTCCGGCAAAGGATGTCGGAGTCGCCGGGCGGCGGTTTTTCAGCAGCCATCCTAAAAAGGCTTCAGATGGCAAGGACACATTCTCTGGAAGCACATGAAAAAACGGGAAATCTCAGCAAAGAAACAGGACTTGAAGGAAAGAAATAAATGGAAATTACAGAAATGAAGACTCAGATGACAAGAGTCGCTGGGCGGGCTCCCCGGTGGAGGGGGAGGGCGGAGGACAGAAGCCGGGAGCAGGAAGCCTCATCCGTGGGTCTGCGGCGCCCGGGCTGGGGAAACCGCCTGCAGGACGCGTGGAGGGAGATGCTGTCTTGCGGCGTCACAGACCCACGGGCAGAAAACAGTCACAGCTGCGGGTGGGCGGCTGCCCGCCTTCATTCCTGTCCCTCCCCTCCACCTCCTCCTGCGTGCGCCACTGTCCCCACCTCCCTGAAACGTCAGACTCCCGTGAGGTCCTCATCGGCTTGTTGTGGCTCCTTTCTGACACTTAGGAAATGAATATAAGACAGCCCTGTTCCACGCGGGGCTTGCGGACGGCTGCCCGGAGTACCAGGCGGTGGGAACCTGGAGAGGCCCGAGGGAGCAGGCCAGCTGGGAAAGGCGAACCCAGTGTGGGGCCAGCGATTTTCCTTCGTGATAGAGAGGAGAGCTGAAACCAGAGAGAGGCTCCGGGCAGCTCCTGGCTAACTGACGCCCTCATATACACGGGAGAAAACGGAGCCTGGGATGCTGAATGTGGGCAGCCCTGGAGAGAGGGGGCCGGTGGCTGGCCCCAGGCTCAGCTGGTGGTGGCAGGATGCCCCTGTCTGTCACAACAGAAGGGCTTAAGGTTAAGACTCCCAGTAAAACCCAAGGCTGTCTTTCATTTCTCTGTACCATGCGGCCTGCGGTGATTACACTTCCAAGTGTCTTTAAGAATAGTTCCTGTCTGAGGTATTTGATTCTCGCATTTGACCGAAGATACTTCTTTTGTGTCCTAGGAGCTCTGTCAGCACTGCCTACCTTCACTTTTACTGAACAAATAGCGTACTGAGTGCTTGGCTCTGCCAGGTTTTGACATTTTACCCAGGCGGACCGAATCCCCTGTGTACAGCGCATCTCTTTCTGGGTGCAGGAAGCGTTCCGTGGATGTGCACAAGTAGATTACATAGCATGTTGGACCATGTTAGACCATGATAAGTGCTTTGCAGAGAAGCAGCAGGATGGGAGGGGGGTTGGGGAGTACCAGCAGTTAGGGCAGACATTCCTGAGAAGTGGCTTTAAACAAAGGCTCCACGAATATGAGCAAAGGAGTGATATGAATGTCTGTGAGATGGGATTTCAGGCAAGGGGAATAGCCTGTGCAAAGGTCCTGAGGTAAGAGCCTTCCTTGCAAGTTCTGGGAATGGCAGAGGCCGGTGTGAGCCAGGGGAGAGAAGCTGGCTGATGAGTTCAAGGAGGGAACAGGGGAGCAGACTGTGGAGGGTTCACTCAGCCATCATAAGGACTTTGACTTAAAAAAAAAATTAAGAGGCTTTATTTTCTAGAGCAATTGAGGTTTACAGAAAACTGAGCAGAAAGTATAGAGAATTCCCATACACCCCCAAGTTCCCCTATTAACATTTTGCTCTCCTGCGATATGCTTATCACTAGGGATGAACCAATGCTGACACATTAATAAGTCAAGTCCCCAATGTACATTAGGGTCACTCCATTGTGCACTCTGTGGATTTGGACAAACGTCCACCATTACAGTGTCATACACAGTCGTTTCACCACCCTGAAAATTCTCCATGCTCTGTTCATTTTGCCAGCCCCTGTCAACCACTGATCCTACTGTCTGCATAGTTTTGACTTTTCCAGAATGCCATAGAATTGGAATAATATAGGATGATCTTCAGATTGGCTTCTCTGCCTTAGAAATACGCACTTAAGTTTCCTCTGTGTCTTTTATGGCTTAGCAGATCATTTCTTTTTATCACTGAATGGTTTCCCACTCTCCGAGGCACCACAGTCCATTTACACATTTGCTACTGAAGGTCATGTTGTTGATGTCCAGGTGTTGGCAGATAAGCTGGTGTAGACATCTGTGCTCAGGTTCCCAGGGATGTGTTTTCAGCTTTTGAGTGAAGCAGATTCACCCAAGAAGCAAGATTGCTGCATATGATGAGATGATGTTGAGTTTGGTAAGAAACCACCAAACTGTCTTCCCAAGTGGCTGCACCATTTTACGTTCCCACCAGGTGTGAAGGAGCGCTCCTCTTGCTCCACATCCGCACCAGCAAATGGTGTTGCCAGCATTGGATTCTGGCCATTCTAACAGGTGTGCAGTGGTTTCTCCTTGCTTTAATTTGCAGTTCCCTGATGACATGGGGTGTGGAGCATCTTTTCATATGCCTACTTGCCGTCTGTGCCTCTCTTTTTCAGTGAGGCGTCTGTTCAGGTCTTTTGCCCATTTTTAAGTTGGGTTGTCTGTTTTCTTATTGTTGAGTTTTAGGAGTGCTTTGTGTATTTTGGGTACAAGTCCTTGATTGTGTATGTTTTATGTAAATACTTCCTTTTGGTCTGTGGCCTATCTTCCATTCTCCTATAGGACTTTGGCTTTTACTTGGAGGAAACTGGGAGATTTGGGTGGTTCTGAGCAGAGGAGTCATGTGACACACAGATTATAAATATGCAGGGAGATATTCCAGTTATAGTAATATGGAAGAAATGGAGTTCTTGATTATACATTGGCAGCCTTATCTTTAATTAATGAAGGTTAGTTTTTCTAAGTGAGTTTTTGAAAATGTATTTCCCACCTACAGACACAACTCATCTTGTTCACAGCTGCTGCCCATATACTCTGATACTTAAGAGTTTCAGGAGAAAACTAATGATCTGCTTATCACCTTTTTATTAGTCACAATTAACAGGAAACTCTCAACTGGCTGCTAGGTTCTGAGAGCATCCTGGGCTGCGGTCTTCTCCTCTGCCTGGCCTTTCCCTCTAAGGAGGGTCTCAGCTGCTATTTATGGAGAAGCACTCACCAGCGCAGGTCCTTAGCCGTTTTCTATCCCTTTAGTTGGGTTTCTTCCTCTGATGAAGCCTCCCTTTAGCTTCCTAGTTTCCAAAATCATCCAGCTCTCTCTGCATGCCTCAAGCCTCCCACACGCTATCATGTGGATTAAAATAGTGTGTGTGCTCAGGTGGTCAGTGTCCAGACTTCTGACTCCGAGGCTTTCATTTGCCTCAAAGGCAGCTTTTCAAGCACTTTAAAAACGAAAGACAGATTCCTTAGCTGGGAGGGAAGGGCACAAGGCAGTGCACTGCTCTGTAGCTCCCACCATGGCCCTTTGATTTGGCTGTGTGCGGGTAGGGGCATTCAGAAGGCTACCTCAGAAGCAAGGATGAGTAGCTAAGGCAAAACAAACAGGGAACAGCAGGGCAAACATAAGAACTCTCTGAGACATCTGAGAATACAGATTTAAAGAGTGGAATGCCATGGGTGGCCACAGGGATGGGAGAGGACATTCTAGCCTGAGGTGTCTTTGGTCTAAGGTAGGGCTGAGGTTGAGGCAAGGAGCAGAACTGGCAGACTGAGCTGCCACTAGTGGCCCCATTCAGAGAGCAGAATGGGTGGGCTCTCAGAATAGGGGTGGGAGGCGGTGGGATTCCTTCTGTCCTAGTGGGTTTTCCGCTCTACTTACTGCACTGATATTACAAGGATATACAGCAAGTACCCATTTTGGATTTATTTAGTACGTTTGCATCAGAGGCCACCAACTTCTCCACAGGCTTTTCCACCAACAGACAACAGAAGGTGTCACCAACCATTCTGAAACGTGTTTGGCAAGAGAGGAAATGGATGCCAAAGGGTCAGAAACAATACAGAAATGAAGCTGAAGAATAAAGCCAAGCCGTTTGCAAGGTTTGCAAGATGCTGCACCATAATTTGTGGGTTGTTTTCAGTAGGTCACAAGCATGAGAATGAGAGAAAAGAAAGAATCTTCCATATGAACCACTGAAAACTTGAGATGGGAAGAATCTCTGATTACAAGGCCCAGTTTGAGTTATTTTATGAATTTGTCCTTTTCTGCTTTCCCATATCAAGATTCTTCAAAGGCCTAAAAAAATGGCATCTCCTTATAGAATGTAATGAGACATGAACTCACAACGGCTCGTCCCTGGCACCTCTGCTCCCCCCGGGGTCCGAATTGCAGCCAGATAGAGCACACACTGTTTCCCAGACTGCTCTCAGGCCACACACCTGCCTGTGCTGATCTAACATTATGGAGGGAAGAAAATACCACTTCAGTGGAGAAATTTATTCTAGGTTATCTGATGAATGTTTTATGTTCATGTTTCTTCAAATCCATTTTTGGCATTGGCAGGAATCTTGGACGGTTGCCACCATCTCTGAGGTCTAAAAATGTGCTTCTGGAGTTGGTGGGAAGCAAGCCTCAGGGGACTCACGAGTTAATCTAAGCTGCGCAGTCTTGCTGGTGTTCTTGAGTCCACGTGTCTGGGATATATGAATGTCGTTGGGGAACTGGGGATTTGGGACATGCATATTTGTTTTTGCCTTTTATTTTGGCTGGTTTCACACTTATGGAGCACATTTTATTTTTTCCCAGATGACCGTAGCCCCCGCACAAGAATTGGGCTTTGGGAAATGTTGAAGAAGGAGAGCAAAAGAAAGATATACTTCATTAAAGGCTTAATTTTTTCCTTCAGTAAGCCACATCTAATCCTAGGCTACACATTTTTGGGAGATGGTTTACTTATTGGGTATTTGGTGATCAAGTCCTTAATTTTGACGGGATGCTTCTTTGTTTTCCAGTGGGTTTGGAGGAAGAGATGCCCAGTAGACTGGCAGGCGAGCCCTGTCCACCTGTACTTTCACTCCACTGAGTATCACTGGCAATAGAAAGAGCACAGAATGCTCTACAAGAGCAGTCTAATGAAAATGGAGGCTACTGTGTTAGAATTGGAGGACCTGTGAAGTGCTAATTAAGGAGACCTGAGGGTTTTAACCGTGGCATTGCACCTCCATGAGGGTTGTGTGTGTGTGTGGGGGGGGGTTCTCCAAGGACTCCAACCCATTGGCAGCTGGGCTTTCTGAGGACTGTTTTGTAATGGGGAAGGCATCTTGGCCCGAGGAGAACACTAGTTTGGAGTGTTTTCCTTCCTCTTCTTAAAAAAAATGTATTAACAATTCTTATGTGGTATAAAATTCACAGGGCACAAAAAAGTATAAAGTGAAAAGCAAGTTTCCCTTCCCCTGACCTCCAGGCCCCCCGTTCCTTTTGTTGAGGCAACCCTTGTTGAAGGTGTCTGGTGTGTGCTTCCAGAGAAATTTCATGCTTTTCTAAGCACCCATGTATACTTTTTCTTGCCCCCCCTTTTTTTCATTAAAGGTAGGACGTTATGCATACATTCCCCTATGTTCCTTTTCTCCACTTAGTATAACTAGGAGGTCGGAATAGATCAGTAATTAAAGCTGCTGCCTTTTGAAAGGAACTGGTGGGCGGTGCGCTGTTTGTGGAAATACAGTATGCTGTAATTGACTCAGTCCCTTCTCTGAATTGTTTCCCTTCTGCTGCTGTCACAGGCTGTTCTATTTTTAACTGTACCACCAGGAAGTTCGCTGGATTAGGGTTCCAGCAGCAAATGGTGGGCACACTATGCAGAGGTGGCTGAAGAGTTTACAGCAGAGGGTGTTGACAAAATGTGGGCAGGGGTGAGGACAGCCAAGAAGAGAAGTGGAGGCACCCCAGGAAGCCATGAGCTCCTCTCGGCCTGCAGGAGAAGGCGGGGAGGTAGGTTATGGGAGCTGCTGGGAGCTCCCACCAGGAGCGGTGGTCTATGGTCAAGGAGCACAGCCAGTGCTGTGTTAGTAAAGGCTTAACAGTGGCTCCCTGTGTTGCGGAGCCCTGAGCTGTAGCATCTGCCCCTTTCTGTGGTGTAAATACTTGTACTGTGGCCGGTTCCAGTGACCCATGTGGTGTTTCTGAATGCAGATCTGGGCTGGGGAGCATGGGGTCAGCTCCTGGGAGCAGCTCCAGCCCATCACGGTGGCACCTAGGCCCTGCTTGGGCTTCTGACCAGCCAAGCACCCGAGGAGGGAGAGCGGGGGAGCCTGGTGGCTGTAGTGCCCAGAGGCCTGCCTCCTGGAGTGGGCTGGTGCAGTGGGCAGGCTGCAGGCACTGGGGTAGGTTATGTCTCTGCAGTCTCCGTTTTCTTGTCCGTGAAGGACAGAACTGCCTCCAGTGTTCTCTGAGCCTTTCTGTGCTAAGGTCCTCTGCCAGCTCCTTGAGTTGGGTGACCCGAGTGGGCAGTATGCTGACTGGGTAATGGAAGATGCCTGGGGGCCCTGCACTTGGGAGACTCATGTCTAACAGGGGAGAGAGGATGTGCACAAGCAAGTCTGGCTATGGGGTGGAAGCGTAGCTCTTTATAGCCATGATGATGAAACTGTTGATGGCAGAGACCCCGAGACCTGTGTTCTGGGGTTTGGAATTTGATAACTCAGTGGGGGGAATACAAATATTTCTTGATTAATGGCTCAGCTGGCATCTGCCACTAGTTCTCGGAGTATGGTCCTGGTACCTTCAGCATCTCCTGGGACGCCAGAAGTCCACAGCCTTGTGTTCCACAGCACACCTAGGGATTCAGCTCTGGCAGGGTGTAGTGATGGTACTGTGGGTGTTCTGAGGCTTGCACTGTGTTTGAGAATCGCTGAGTTATAGGATATCCGTGTTCTAGACTTGGCTGAAAACCAGTTGGATGGGGCATCCCAGAGACCCCTCGCCCCCAACTTCTGGACTTTACTTCAAACATACTCAGTCAGAATCTCTGGGAACTACGATCCTGGGTAGTTAGCGAGTTAACCAGATAGCACACCTGTGATCGTTTTCTCTACTCTTGATCTCAGTTTTTGCCCTGCACGGAACCTGTCTGAATTAGCTGCCTTGCTACAAGTGCCTGTTCTTTTCCATGAAGTTTTGTAAACTCAGACCCGCTAAACGCTTCCAGTGAAGTCAGCTGGCTGCCCAAGTCGACACTTTTTTTGGACTGAGGGTGGCTAGCTGGTTGTTCCCAGCATGGAGAGGGAGAAGAGAAGGAGGAAAATGGACAGCTCTGGAAGTCTCTGAAGTATGACTGTATCATGGCTGTGATGTAGTTTATTGCAAATTCTCAGGACGCGTCCTTTATCAAATATTGAGTACAGAGGGTGTATTTCCAAGGAAAGTCACAACAGTTTTGGGACTGTCTGTGCCTTTGACTGATTAGAGTTCTTGATGGAAAGAATGGCCTGGAGTTAATTGCTGTGGGAAATTTGGGACAGGATTTTTGGGGGGTGGATTGCGATATTGTTGGTCATTGAAAAGTAGCCACTGGAGAGAGCAGAGGAGTGCTTGACTTTGGGTTGTGGAGATGTTGGTGACTATATGTAAAGCTGCTGTGTGAATTCTTTTTTGGGGGGGGAGGCAGAGGGGGATAGAGAGAGACATTTTTTTTTTAAGATTTTGTTTATTTATTTGACAGACAGAGATCACAAGTAGGCAGAAGAGAGGAGGAAGCAGGCTCCTTGCTAAGCAGAGAGCCTGATGTGGAGCTTGATCCCATGACCCTGGGATCATGACCCCAGCTGAAGGCAGAGGCTTTAACCCACTGAGCCACCCAGGGGCCCCGAGAGAGAGAGAATCTTAAGTGGGCTCCA
Source organism: Pteronura brasiliensis (assembly GCA_004024605.1). Lineage (NCBI taxonomy): Eukaryota > Metazoa > Chordata > Mammalia > Carnivora > Mustelidae > Pteronura > Pteronura brasiliensis. The sequence continues at coordinate 36,547 of PJEN01008575.1, read as the reverse complement.
TGCCCTAACCCGACACAGGGCTTGATCTCAGAACCCTGAGATCTTGAGTCAAGAACAAGAACCGGGTGCCTAACAGACTGAGCCACCCAGGTGCTCTGTGCACATTCTTACACACAGCTTTTTGTGGACGTGTTTTCATCTTTCTTGGGTAAATGCCTAGGGGAAGAATCACTGGCGGGGGGGGGGCGGCTTATGTAAGTTTGACAGCTCTCTAGACTGATGGTTTCCCGTGTGTATGCTTCCCACTCCCACTAGTCGGGTATTGGACGCCAACGGCTTCGCATCCTTGTGGACAGCTGACGGTGTCCCCCTTTCCCATATTACCCATTCTGGTGGGTGCATAGTGTTACCTGTGGTTTTGACTTACATTTACCTGATGACTTGCTCATGTGCTGTCGCTCACAGAGCTTCTTCCGTGAGGCTTGCAGGGGCCCTCGGGGTGTCTTCTTTTGCATTTCTGATTTAGTTCTCCCCCTGCAGTCTCCCCCATGACCTCGACGGCCAATTGCTCACCACCCCAGACAAACGCCAGCGGCTTCTCAAACGTCACAAATTTGAAAATGCCGTCCATCTGCCTCCACCTTTCTGCTCCAACTCCGATGTCCATTTTGTTGGTTAGGCCTCTGGCCCTCCCCTACGTCCACAGTATTTATGCTTTACTCTGTGCTTCCATTGTCCACTGTCCATGTTGTGTGGGATTCTTCCCTGGCTCACGCGGGGCAGGGCCCTGTATCTCTTCTTTGCAGTCACGGTACTTGTGACAAGGTCTGGCATAGGAACTAGACTTGTTATTGTTCTCGTGGCTCAACAACTAGACTTGTTGAATTAGCTTATCTTCCCAACAGCTCTGTGAGAAAGACTGAGTCTTAAACTGAGGATAAGGGTGTAGACCCAGAGGGGTCAATTGACTTGTCCAAGGTCAGCATGTGTGTTATAGGGTGAGGCAGTACTTACTATAGAGTTTTGACTCTTTTACATTACAGTTTTCCAAACAGGTGTGTTGTTTGAGGTACAGTATCCATGGAAACAGGCCAGCGTCATGCCCCCATGTGCACACATGTGGAGACTTTTAAAACAGTTCATGTCCAGTTGCTCCACTTGCACATGCAGTCACTTCTCTGAGAAGGTGCCTGAGATCAGGGAAGGCCACAAGCTCACTGAGCCATCCCAACACCCCCTTCTCCCACTTCATGTAAAAAGGCAGACCATTCACTCACTCGTCTCTCTGAGGCATACTGCTGCAAGATGGAAAACCTTCCAGCTGTGTAACCAACAGACAGATACCCCTGGTGTTGAGAAGCAAAGAGTTTAAAGTCTGGAATTTTGCAGCTCAGAGGTTTCTACCTGATCACTTTCAGAGAGACTACAAGGAGACCCTAATCATGCTGTTAACGGATGCTTTCAAAATTTTACTGATGATTGATTATATCTGGACTTTGGTGATGTAATTCAGAAGGCATCAAAGAATGAAGTTACAAAATAACAAAACTCCTTCCATTTTTTATTTACTTATTTTTAGGAATGAGGTTTCTCAGTGTTTGCATAAAACAACACCCAAGACAGGAACAGAATTAATGCTGGACTCTATGCAATAAGGGGTAGCTGTCCATGAGTAAATGAACTAATTAAAGAAACCCTCTACATCTCATTAAGATACACATTTCCAGGTAAAGTCTTACACTTTACATTTGATAATTTTCCTCAAAAACCGTTAACGTATTGTTCCTATTGTTGGCGGACTCATACTAGTTGTGTTACTTTGGAAGAAAAATTGTAACCATTGGATCTTGACGGCTTAGTAATCTTAAAGGCAGAGCTGACTTTTGTGTTAGGTGAACGTGATAACCACTACACTACGGAAACAGATTAGAGCTGACTTTTGTGATTGGTAGCTGTCCTGCAGTCAGGTGAGCACTGAGCGAGCAACTGCTGAGCCACTGCTCCTGGGGAAGTGCAGGGTTGGTTTCCTCGGAGTTTAGATCACAACACTTTGTCTACCAGTCGACACATGATCTTGTTTTAGTGGTATTTGTATGTGAAGACCGCTTATTTGTGTTCCTTACAAATCACTGTTTCTTCATAAGGAAACACTGTCTCAGGTACAGCACCATGCAGTGACGGCCTCTCCTGTTCAGTTGCACATGGTGTGCACATGTGTACACACTCTATGCTGCACAGGACAGTCACGATGGAAAGCATTCCATCAAGACGGAACACTTGGAATCCTGTCAAAACATTAATGAAGACCTGACTTGTGGTAGAGCTTACTCTGTGATGGGGCACAGGGCAGTGTGGTTAAATCTCGTGACCTTGACTTGCCCTTTGGAAAACCAAAGGAGAATGTGTGACTTTCTTGGCAGAAGAGGAACGCGTCAGTGAGGCTGGCATGGAGGATCTGGTGGCTCCACCCCAGGACTTTGGCTTTCACAACTTCGTCATGGTGTCAGCAACGTTCCCTCCCAGACTGGCTTGAAAAATTCCTTCAGCCTTGTCTGCTTGGCTCTTCGCCTCACATCTTTAAGTGTTTCAGCATAAGGGACGAATGCAGTGGTCAGATGCCGAAATATGACGCTGCGTTCCAGCACAGGGTCACACTCTTCCATATCATTAAAATCTTTTCCAGGGCAGAATTCCATTCCGATATTTTGGCTGTTGTGAGAAGGACAATTCTTGGAGTCTTGGGCTGACTTTCGTTACCATCGTCATCATCACTGCCACCAGTGCCAGGCTTTGCCATCTCGTCCAGATCTTTCTTGGTGGGTTCTACTGCCATTTCTGCCAAAATTTCCTCCATGTCTTCTTCTCTCATGTCTCTGAAGCCCTCTCCACTTATCTGCTGTGCAATATGCATTATGTTTTCGACACTGTTCTTTGTATTTTCTGTAAAACTTCAAAGCTTTCAGAATTTTTCACGCAGTCGGGCCAAACATTTCCCCAACAGTTATTAATAATAGCCGGCTTGTGCTGTCCCAGGCTGTGCTGACGCAATCTATAACGTTGCGTATGCTGACAGATTTCCAGTAGTCCATCATGGTGGTTTCCTCACTGATGTTGAGAGCCTCAAAAGCCTTGCTGTAAAGCTCCCTGGTGTCGTGTGCCTTGAAAGCTTTTATTATGCCCTGATTGAGGGGTTGGATGAGAGAGGCAGTGTTTGGGGGCATGAAGAGAATTTCTATGTTGGGGTGGGCATTTTCAAGTTCTTCGTGGCAATGAGCTGGGGCATTATCCAAAATTAATAAAATCCTGAAGGCAAGGTTTTTGCTGTGGAGATAGCGTTCAGCTTCTGGGATGAAGCAGTTGTGGAACCAGTCCCGGAATATTTCGGATGCCATCCACACTTTTTTGTTCCACCTCCAGTGGACTGGCATACGGTTTAGCTTCTTCCCTCTAAGTGCCTGTGGGTTTTGGGCTCTGTGTACCATTAGGGGTTTGCACTTAAAGTCACCCTTGGCATTGGCACACAGGAGCAAGGTTGCATGGTCTTTGAACGATTTAAAGCCAGGAGCCTTGGAGGCCGTTCGCATTATATAGGCTCGTTTGCCAACGTTCTTGTAAAATAACCCTGTCTCGTCAGCATTGAAAACCTGGTCTTCCATGTAACCCTTCTCATGTACAATGCTTAGCAGACGCTTTTTAAATTCTTTTGCAGCTTCCTGATCTGCAGGACCTGCCTTGCCTGCAAGTTTAACGTTTTTCATGTGGTATCGCCTTTTGAAACGTGCAAGCCAGCCTGTGCTGGCTGAGAAGGGTTTGACCTTTTCCTGACCCTGGGTAACATGACTATAAATTTCCTTGGCTTTCAGCCTCACGACAACACTGTCTACTGTGCTTTTTATTGGTTGTCGTCTCTTGAATCCACAAATTTAGCTGCTTTCCCATCTTTCCCACAGCTGCATCATGCACGATCGATGTTACTTTAGCACTTTCTGGAGCGGCCTTGTGCACAGATCGACAGACGTCCTTTTCCTTTTTCTGGATGTACCGTATTGTTGATTCGTTCACATTGAATTCACGGCCAACAGCACTGTAACTCAGGCCTGAATGGAGCTTATCTAACACATGTATGTTCTCTGTGACACATTACAGCCTTCTTGCGCTTCGGAGCACTAGACAGTGCCTTAGCAGTACGCCCGGAGGCCATTTAAAACAGTAAAATCAACAAATAGCACGAAAACTGTGAGAAGCGTGGTTTCAGTAGACTGTGAAAGGGAGATCTGCTTACATTGCCGGCTGAAATAAGGTGGCAGAGCATGGCCTCGTTCGAGTTCAGCTAGGAATGTGTGTGCAAAGGCTGTTCAGATTTTTCACTGCTCTGCACGTGTCTGTAAATGAGAAAGAGCCGCAAATACCGATTTGAGGTCACAAATTTTACCGTGTGGGTGAATTTGCACAGAATCTGTGAATAAGGACGGACCATATTTATATGGGTCTCTTGCAAAATTACATTAAGTTTTTTAGTATAAAAATTTATTAGTTTAGGGTGCTGTTTTGTTGGGGGATGTGGAATGGAAGTGAGTTGAGGGAGAAAAGAATGTAAAATTTCTGACTTTTAAATAAGAGCTTGTCGATAATTCTTTAAGACTGAATGGGTTTTGTATTTCTATTGTATCTGGAGTCTCCTGGACATTGTTAAAAGGATGCTTAGCGGTTTCAGAAGTCATTAGGACATCCGAAATGGAAACTTTGCCAGTATTTGAAACCATGAAGGATTTTCCTACATATTCGTATGCGCCTTTTCAGGATTCTCTTACAGAGCGAGCAGGGGACGAGGAAGCAGCACGGGTTTAGCTGTTCACTGGAAAACAAAAACTTCGATTTGGAGGAAACATGTTGGCAATGTTTTCTAAGACTTTTTCAATTGTAGGGGGACAAGTCTGATTTTTGTCGTCTTCACACCTCTCAACACGCCGGTTTTGGGTCGGATTCAAGCTTTGAAAGACCGGAGCTCCTGGAAGCGAACCAGAGCAGTCCCGTGGGCCTGACAGATGCGCGGTCTCCCTGGGGTGGACGAAAGCGCGGGAACGTCCTCACGCTGCAGTTCGGACGCGCCCTGGGGGACCTCCCGAAACGGAGGCTTCAGCTCGGAGTCGAGCGGCAGCTGCGGGCGGGGTCTCGGCGCCTCTCCGCCGCCGGCCCTGCACTACGGGCACCGCGCGCGGCCCTCCCGACCCCTGTTGCCCGCGGAGGCTGTCAGCGGCAGGTCCCCGTGTGGCAGCGGCCCGGGGGTCCTCCGTGACCGAAGCCGCGGGCGGCCCGCAGGAGCCGCGATCAAAGCTCCCGGGCCGTGCGGCGGCCGCTCTCCCGCTGCCAGCCTCGCCGTCGGGTCAAGCATGAATGAGGCACTCGGGGCACGCGGGCGTGCGGGAGCGAACGCGGCGCGTCCTTCCCAACACGCACGACGTCCGCGCCAGGCACTTCACACGGCCCCGGCAGGATGCTCGGTCCGCGGCCGCAGGCCGGGGCGGGTCCCCTCCAGCCCCTCCCGGGCTTGCTCACCGCGGGGGCCGGGCTCTCCCCCTCCCGCTGGAGGTGGGCGGGCGGTGTCCCCGCGACGGGCCCGAGGACCGGCTGCCGGGAGGAGCCTGCGCGCGGGGTCGGGGGTACCCTGTCCGAGGACGAGGACCAGGTGCCGCGCGGAGGCGGCGCCGGCGGCGACCACGCGTGGGGCCAAGGGCGCCGCGCCTACGCCGGGGAGGGCGGGGCCGGAAGGGTCGCGCGCCGGGCGGCCGGGGCGCGGTCTGAAGACGTCACTTCCGGCGGCGGCCCACTTCCTGGAGAGGGTAGGGGCCTGAGATTGGTGCAGCCCAGAGGAAGGAAAGAAGGTGAGGAGAGGCGGCGGCCGAGCGGGCGGGCGACTGGGGCGGCCGGGGTCGCTCCGGGCCGCCGGGGCCGCCCGTCCGCGCCCTCTCGCGCGGGGCCAGCGCCCGGGGCTGCCGCGGGTGGGGTTCGCGGCCCGCGCGCCGCCGCTCAGCGCCTGTGCTCTGTGTTGCAGGTGTACCCGGAGCCCCGGAGCGAGAGCGAGTGCCTGAGCAACATCCGCGAGTTCCTGCGAGGCTGCGGGGCCTCCCTGCGCCTGGAGGTGAGCGGGCGGCGGGCGCGGGGCGCGGGGCGCGGCTGGGGCGGGGCGGCGGGCGTGGGGGGGGGCACGGCCCGCCCCAGCGGCGCTCGGAGGCCGGGCTCGCGGGCCCCCCGGAGTGGGAACGCGCCCCCAGGGCGGGGAGGAGCCGCCGTGCGCGGCCCCCAGCCTGGCCCTCGCTTCTGTGAGCAAAGCCCGGAGGCTCGGGCGGGTGCCCCGCGTTGGCGACAGCGGGGCTGCCGTCCGAGTCCTGGGTCCCCGCCGCCGCTCGGACGCTGCTTTCAGGCGTTCCCCGGGGACCCGCGTTCAGGTCTGGGTCAGCCCCTCGCCGTTCCCAGAGGTGGTCAGGACGAGCTGGGCCGGCACTCCCAGCCTCATTCCCTTTTCCAGACAGAAATTAGATGGTTTTTACGCGAACACTTGGCGTTTAGGGTAGAGACAGGCTAAGCTCTGTCTTGGGGGAGCGAACTGGGCGGCGTGTCTTCTCCGCGCTGGGTCAGATTTTGTCGCTTCGCACCTCGGTGCTGCATGGTTTTCCCGGGGCAGCTCTCTGGGAACCCCTGTTTTCACCCGGTTCGCTCTGGTTGTTCCTGATCTCGGAGAAGTGCTGTAGATGCAGAAGTCGAGCTCTTCTTTGATTTGGGAACTACCTGTCACGGTCATGCCGTCAGCTCTGTGCCTGCGGCTTTACCACCCTTAGCTTTTGGCTCCTCATCCCGCTTGCCGCGCGTGGGGTCAGGCTTGTAGAGAAGAGCCCGGGAATGCATCGCCAGCAGAACCTGTGCTGTAGGGTGATTCCGTGAAGGTTTCCGTCCTGAAAGGACAGGCTTCCTGTAGGCTTCTTGGAGGAAAAAACCCAGAAGCCCTCCAGTCTGTGAGGGAACGTTACACAGACCACTTACCTGCTAATTGGAATCTGGCAGGAGTTAAGAGATCCGGAGACCGTTTTTATGCATGACCAAAGGGCTGTTTGGGAGGGGAGACGTCCTTCCGAAGGGCCTTGTGGTTTTACCCTTGGCTGCTGGTGGGGCTGTGAGCACAGGCTTTGCTGGCAGCAAGGTTTGCTTTCCCCTGACTTGTGTTGTGAGACGATTTTCTCCAGCCAAGTTTTGCTTGGTGTTACGCTAAGTTTGAAATTCAGTTTGCATATTAAGATTATAATCTCACAAGTTTGTGTGGGACTCTTTAAGGAAGTACTAAAGGTGAGTCTTAAAAACCTCTCATCCTTCACGTTCCAGAGGTTGCTACTGGAATTTCATATTCCAGCTCCTCTCTAGAACAGTTCCCTTGGAGACGCACTGGAAGAGGTCCCTAACCTCTCCTGAGCCCCTAGAACGGTTCTAGGCATACCATAGGCCTTCAATAAATTTTTAGTTGATAGTAATTTTTTTTAAAAGATTTTATTTATTTATTTGACAGAGAAAAGGTGAGAGAGAGAACACAGCAGGGGGAGTGGGAGAGGGGGAATCAGGCTTCCCTTCCATACGGGGCTTGATCCGAGGACCCTGGGACACCCAACGACTGAGCCATCCAGGCACCCCTAGTCATCTTTTGTTTACAAGGAAATTTGGATGACTTGTTTTTAAAGAGTAAATGATCTCTTCTAGTAAACAGGCACCTTGTTCATATTCTTCCAAGCTCAGTTGAAGGTCACACTTAAAACCCATAATTACCTGAGATAATTAAAGTGAGCAAACAGCACATCAAAACTCTCAAGTTGTTGTCGCTTTGATTGTCCCCTCCCCGCTTAAGAAATCACCTGGAGAAAGGAGTTTGGTGTGGTGTGAGCCCAGCTGGGGCTTCCAGACTTGATCTCCTCCGCAGTGTGAAGGGGCTGGCCTGTTCCCAAGCCCCTTGACCTGGCCTTGCGCACCGACCCTCTGCAGCAGTTCCCCAGCGGCCTTAAAGAAAACGACGTAGAAAGGGAACCAGGGAACCGGCAGGGAAGGACCTTGCATTTTTGATATGCGTTCTGGGCTTTATAGGCTTCGTTTTTATGCATTCTGAAAGATGAGAGGAACTGTTAGAAAGGACAGATTCAATCCTTAAAACTGAGCTTGAATTCCACATTAGCTTTTGTTCTAGAATGTGTCAAGGTGCTTTTTTTCTGAGAGTTCAGAGTGAAATATATTTGTAATGGATTGCTTTTGGTAATGTCTTCTACCACTTTTTTACTATGCTAAGTTTTAAACTATGCTGTTTTTTACTATTTTAAACTATGCTATGATTCCTTAAAGGAAAAGAGGAATTGAGCATCGTGATGACGATCAGTTCTCTTAATTAACTGTAGAAAACCAGGCATTTTCCCAGCAGGTGGTTCTGGTTATGGAGGGAACGCTATGCAGTTTGCATTTATTAACCCTTGAGAAACAAATTAGGTTTTTAGTTGGAAAACATTTTTGTAAACTTGGGGGAAAAACAGCTGTGGGAAAACCACACCTGTGGCTTGGGCGACCTTTTGTGTTTCTCTTTGCTACTGATCTTACATCTCATTTGAATCCTTCATTTCCTTGAAATAGTTTGGGATTTGATAAGAATTCAGGTTTTTTTTTCCCTCATGTTCCTAAGGGTGGAGTAAGGTAAGATCCGAGAGATGCCCCTGTTTAGAACTGTTCGGGTAATTAAAGTTGATGCTTAAACTTACTGACAGAGGAGCTGGTACTGTGGTTCTCCAATTACTTTTGGGAATGTGATGGTGAGAACCCCTAGTTTGCCTGGTATACGTAGCAAGGACAGAATTGTCCTAGACCTACGTGCAACGTAGGCGAGAGAGCGAGTCTTGCTAATGGGGACTAAGTGCTCAGTCGTATAGTTTTCCAGAGTCTCCATTTTGTTTCTTGTTTCAGTTATCAATTATGTCTTTATTTGTGAACGATTTTTTAAATGATTTTATTTATTTGACGGAGAGACAGGGAGAGAGGGAACACAAGCCGGGGGGAGTGGGAGAGGGAGAAGCAGGCTTCCTGCTGAGCAGGGAGCCCGATGCAGGGCTCGATCCCCATGCGGGGCTCCCATGCAGGGATCATGACATGACCTGAGCTGAAGCAGACAATGACTGAACCACCCAGGCGCCCCTGTCTGTAACCTTTTCCAAAGGACTCCGCATGCCGCATGTTCTGCTCCTCTGTCTTGACCACGACTTAGCACAGCCACGGTCTGGCAGTGAGGAAGCCTAGCCCAGTGTGTCCGCGTTTTCAGCACTTACCGGCGAGCCACTGTTGGGGCCTTGCATCGGTATTAATCCTTGGGTAGGGCACTATGAGGTTCAAGGTGTAGGGGCTCTAAAACACTTTGAATCCTTGCCAAACTCTCCCCCGAGTTTTCCTCCTCCACTTTGCCAGCAGCAGTGGGCAGACACTCTTTGTACCTGCCATGTGTTTTCTTGGCCTCTGGGGGCATAAAGAAGCCTGTTGGGATAAAGTTTTGGGCTTTTTTTCCTCAGTATCCTCCATGGTGCCCCCATTTCTGGGTAGGTGGTCAGGGAGATGGGGGACATTCCAGATGTCCCGCACTGCACGCTGGCACTGGAGGACAGAGGTTACAGACCTCAGACGGGTCTCGTGTTGCCTCCCGGCCTTTTCACGCTCCGCTCCTGCAGCTCTGCGTCCGGGCCGGGGGGCTCTGTGCGGCCCAGTGCAGCCCAGTGCTCTGGCTCCTCCCCTCTGCGAGAGGAAGGCGCTTTCTCGGAGGTCCGGGGAAGGAAAAGGAGCACAGTTGGATGCTCCAGTATCGGAATCAGTTGGGCTGATGTAGTTAGTGGGGAGGTTTTGGAAAACATTACCTTACACGTGTTTCCGAAAACACTCTTCAAAAATGCAGGGAAGGACAGACTATTTTATGATAGTATATATGATGCTTGATGCTCTTTGAGATTTTTAGCCAAGGTTGTGATTGAAATTTTGTCCAAAAGAATATTTAAAAATAGGGTCAAAATTAAAACGTGCTCACATGAAACTTTAAACATTTTATTGACAGAAGTTTAAGAATTAATTGAAACGAAGTCCCAAGTGCATTCGTAGTCCTTTCCTACGGATGGAATGCCCAAAAGTGACCATTCCCCCAGCAGGTGTTACTTTTGTCTTGGATTGAGGCAGATGCGTCGTTGAGTTGCTTACTACAACTTGGCGTGAAGGTATGTCGAGGCCGCGTGGCAGTATTTTCCTTAGCTGGTCCTCTTTGCTGTGGGCACAGTGGTAAGCTGGAAATGGTTGGTCATGCCGCCGGGTTTGACTTTTATCGATAAAGCTCTTGAGGTTTACTCACCAGGCCTTTGTCAGAACTTGCCTCTTGTGTGACGGAGTGGAGTTCAGTTTGGAAGGTGCGTATTCTCTGGACATTTTATAGGTGCTTAAAAGTGAAGAAAGCTGAATTCTATTTAGATATTCTGGTTCTATTTAATTTACTGGCAGAAAGTGTCCCAGTTTGACCCTCTGTCTTACGTCTTTGTATCTTGCCAAATTATTTCGTGGGGTAAGCTCTTCGTCACCTCAGTATCTAGGCTGATTTTCCAGAGGAAATAACTAGGCTTTCCCCTCCACTTCCGGTCTGTGCCGTGGCTCGTCGTCTAGGTGGTGCTGTCCGGCGAGTGTGATGTGAACCGCACTCATTGTTCTAATGCTTTCAGTAACTACGTAAAATAAAAAACATGAAGCTCTTTTTAATAACTTTGTCTGTAACGTAAAGTATCCATAGTGTTCTAACATGTACTTAATATAAAGGCATTGAGATACTGTTTTCATGTTAAGTCTTTGAAATTGGGTTTGTTTCTGTCACACTCACAGCTCTTCGCATTCTGGGATCAGCCACGTTTCGAGAACTCAGCAGCCTGTGTGGGGGGCGGTCTCGGTGTTGGGTGGCCTGAGTCTAAAGAAGGGTTGAGAGGCTGTCATCCTTGAAATGCAGTGGACTGACGTTAATTGAACCCAAGCGACATGCCCGTGCATTTCATGTGTACTGTTTTGTTTACTCACAGCTGTTCTGCAGATGAGGAGCTAATCTGGGGTGGTTTGTGGGTCTCGGGGCACAGCCCGGCAGGCAAGCACGCGCGGGATTGGAGGAGCTAGATGAGGGGTGGCTGGCGGGTCTCAGGGAGCAGCCCGGCAGGCGAGTGTGCAGAATCTGTACTCGGGTCTGGCGGTCCCGCGGGGCAGGCTCTCGCGTGCTGCCGCCTGGAGAGCAGGAAGCTGAGCCGTGCGATGATGGCGGAGCCGCACTGTTGGACTGTTTCTGGCAGGGGCCATAGGTAAGTTCTGAGTTTAGCTGGTGGCAGGGCAGGCCTTGTGGGTGGGCCCCCCGCGCGGTCACGTAGGGTCTGTACGTGGCTTAGTGTTCTGCTCGCACCATCTGAAATTCTAAGGCGTTTTGAATCAGGAGGTCTGCATTTCATTTGTGTTGGCCCATACGTACTGGGGGGGTCTGCCCTGCTGGTATGCTTCTTAGAGGCATATGAGAGATAACAGGACTAAGGTGTTCGCTGAGTGCCCATTATGTTTGGGACCCTGTTGTGTTTGCTGACCCACTTGATCTTAGGGCACCCCTACTAGGTTGTATCTGTAGTGTCCCCACATGGGGGTTAGAAACCCAAGGCGCTGGGGGAGAGGCACCTGCCCGAGGCCCAGGGCTAGTGATGGTGGCCCCCCCACTGGCCTAGCTTGGCAGAGGCCTCCTGAACAGTGACAGTCCATGTGCCCCTCCCCAAAGAGAAGCGAGTGCGGGGACCTGGAGCCGAGTGTAAAAAGGGAGAGGTATAAAGGGGTACAAAGGGGGCTCACAGGCTGTGAATTCCTGTCCTGTGTGCTGTTGGCCTGAGGCCAAGTAGAGTCTCCAGCACGGGCCTGGTGGGCTGGGTGACCCCGGAGCGCTGCATCCCTGGCCCACTGAGGGGAGGTGGCGTAGTGAGACCCAGTTCCCTACCTCGGCTCCTGTCCGCCACGCCCTGAGCGAACTACCGTGAGGTGCTGCTTCTCTGGCAGAGTCAGGATCGTGTCCTCTCCGCGGCACTAGGAGCTGTCCCGCTGTCCAAGGTGCCACCTTCCCTGTCCGTGGTCACGGCAGGACCCAAGATATAGACCCAGGGCTCTGTTTTTCTGCAGGATCCTGTGGAGAAGGCAGTCCTGCGGTCTTGGGGTGGATGAGGGGGTGGGGGCGGGCTTGCGTGTCCCCGTGGGAGGAGGAGTCTCAGCTGTGTGTGTCCATTTTCGCTGCCTCCACCAAGGGGACTGGGCCAGACGCAGGGCGTTGGGCCGGATATTTGGGAGGTTCCTGCCAGGTCGGGATGGTCGTTTCCAGGGCAGTAGTCTGCCGCCCCAGCCAACCGCCGGTGCAGCACCAGGACCGAGCCCAGGATTTTCCTCTCCCTTTTTGGGCCCTTGCCTGGGGGGACAGTTCCCTGGGGTCTGCCTGGGGTGCCTCCTGGGACAGCCGTTGACCGTCGTTTCAGCCCGGCTCACCCGAGTTAGAACTGCGTCCTGACTCGGCAGGTGCCGGCGCAGCTTCCTGCGTGTGGCGGAACAACGAGAAGGTGGCTCTGCTTCCCTGCACGGCCGCTGCCCCAGCTGCGGCTGTGGGCACCCATCCGCTTCCCCTTGGCAGGGGTCGGGGTGGGGGTGTGTGGCATTTGGCCTTCATTGGCTGGGGTCTGCGGCCCTTGCTGTAGCCCAGGTCGGGGCAGAAGGCCGGGTCTTGAGCACACACAGCAGGTGGGGGCGGGAGGGACATGCGGAGCTCATTGTGGCCTCGTCTCCTGTTCTAGAGCAGACGGAGACCCAGAGGTGCGTGTGGGACACGCCTGTGTTCCCAGGAGACTCTTGCGGAAGGCGGTCGTCTGTGCCTCCGTCAGGTTGGCCTGGCGGGCTGCTGGGTGGAGCGGAGGGCCCAGGGCTGAGGTGGGAGTGGGGGGGCAGGCCCCAGAGCTTCCACAGTGAGCGGCTCCCGCCTTCTCCTCTCCCTACCCCGCTCTCACCGAATGCTGCTGTATTCTTCTCGGCCTCCTGTCCCATGCCAGCCGCCTGGCCCGGCCACCAGCACCCACAGCGGCCCTGTGGCAGTCTAGCCCCTCTCTTGTCCTTCTCCAGGCTGGTCTCCCTCAAATGCAAATCTGACTTTTGGCGTCTCCTCCTGACTCCGAGTCTGCTCTGGGTCTTAGGCTGAAATCCAGACTCCCTGGAAGTGAGGGGGAGCAGGACAGGAGACTCGGGTGGTGCTGGGCCAGAGGATGGAGCGGTCCTTGCCGTCACCTGCGCACGCGGACCTGTGCTCAGTGATGTGGGGCTGCCGGGGCAGACCGGCCAGGTGGTCTGGCCAGAGTCTCCGAACCATCTTGGCTGTCATTTGGGGTATAGACTATACAGGGAGTCAAGGGCGAAAGCAAGAGGACCCGAAGAGGTGATGGCAGGTAAGGGGTGATGGCCCTTGACCCCCAGCGAGGACAGCATCCGTGGTTGGAAGTGTGTGTTCCCGTTTCACGCAGAAGGTGGGGGTGACCTCCACGTGGACTGCGTGGGGTGTGGAAGCAGAGTCGTGGAGGACCAGGCTCCGGCCTGAGCAGGAGAAGCCGTTTGTCTTTGAGTCCGGGAGTCTGCCGGGTCCTGTGTGCTGCTGGCGTCAGACCTGCGGCGGGCGGTGGAGGTCGGCGAGGCCTGACTGCGACGCGGCCTGGGCCGGGTAGTGTGTCTGGCTCTCGTGCGTGCACACGCTGCTTGCCGGCGGGAAGCCCCTGCTCTCGCACTGGTTTCTGGGGGCCGCTGACGGGGCCGGGGAGGGGTCTGTGGCGGCAGGCAGCACGGTGTGCGGTGGGTGCCCGCGTGTGTACCCGGTGAGCGTGAGGGCGGTCCCCGTGCACGGGGGGTCGTCTTGTACTTCTGTCCCCAGTGCTGGCACGGAGAAGGCTCTGGCTTTGTGCCGAGCACGTGAGACCAGGAGGAGTGGCGGGTGGTGATTCAGCTTCAGTCACCGGCGTGCTGCTTTGTGCACCTACACGGCAGCGGCCTCCATCTCTGCGGCTCCCGTCGCGGGGGCCGTGCGGCCGTGCTTCCTCGGGGTGGCCTGTGCTTCCGGGACCCGCGCGCTCGGCCACGGTGAGCCGGAGCAGGTCCGTGTGCAGGACCGTGACCACGTGCAGGGCTGATGACTTTGTTGTGCTCAGTGGTGCTTTGAGGGTGGACTTCTCTCCTCCCAGGCCAGACCTCCGCGTGCGCGCCAGGGAGTTGGGTGTGAATGACGGTGGCCGCCAGACGGGGTGTGGGAGGGTCCGCGGCGATGATACTCAGGCCCTTTGGGATTTGTTTTCTTTGGCAAAATACAGGGTTGGGAAAGGGCGATACCCTGCGTTTTGGAGTCTGTGGTCACAGAGGCACGAGGTGGGATACTGCAGTACTTCTACATTTGATTTTGTTGATAACCTTAGCTTCTTGCTCTCAAAAGCACTTACTTTTGAAATTGTAGTTGTTTGATCTGTTTGTAGCTGTCGGGTTTTGTCAGAGCTCCCTCTTGGAGCTTCCTCGTGAAAGGTGCTTCTGTAAGAAGGGGAGGCTAGCGACTGTCCAGGGAGGTGGCCCGGTCATTTCGGATGTGGGGCTGTTTCGTGAGGCCGTGCTTAGTTGGGTGGGAGCCGTGGGGTAGTGGCGTAGCAGCAGACCCTGTTACCTTTCATTTGCTGACTTCAGTTGAGTGTGCAGACGGGTTCTGGTCCATAATGTTTGTTACCCTGCATCGTTTGGAAATGTGTCTCCCACGCTGTGCTGTGTGCCCCAGGGAGCACTGCTGTGGCCAGCCCCGTCCTAGGGTACTAGAGCTCACTGCTGACCTTCCTGAGCTCAGCCGGGAGAGCTGAGCCCAGGAGTATTGCTTCCAGAACAGCAAAAGGCCGCTCACACAAGCTTTTTAAGAACAAGTTGTATTTTCTCCTGACCAGTAAAACTACTTTGTTCATTATAGTCTCCTGTGTTACACCAGATCTGTCAGCTGAAGTGAGAAATTCCGGTTTCTGCCAAAGGGAGAAGTAACTTGAGTGTATAGATCTCCTAGAGAATTTTTGGTTTCAGCGGGCGTATGGCTGCTCGGTGAGGTTGATCTCTGTCCTTGCATTGTCCTTGGAAGACAGCCAGCGGCGTAACCAGTCAGCACAGACGGGGCAGCTCAGCGGCGCGGCGGCAAGGCCCGGGGTCTGGGGAGCTTGCCTGGGCGCCGTGCACAGGGTCTCACGGACAGGCGGCCGGCTGGGCGCTCCGGGGTGGTTGGGGGAACTCACTTCTAGTGCTTGGGACGGGGGGGCCCTGTTTCCTGGTGCTGTTGGCGGGGTGTCACTCTTCACCCTGGGGGCTGCTCCGGTCTGAGTCACAGGCCTTCATCTTCCTCCCAGCAGCAGTGCCCCTGGGTCTGGTCCTGCTGCACACGTCTGGCGCTACTCTCTGCTCCGAGCGGCAGGAACTGTTTGGAAGGGGCTCATAGTTAGACGGGGCTGGGGCCTACCTGGCCCGTCTCCGTTGGAACTCGCTCAGGGTCAGCGGATGCCTGTGCTGAGGCACACCTGCAGAGTCCCATTTGCTGCGGCGGGTCCCAGCGCTCCCTCGGTGGTGTCCTGGCACGTTCCGAGCCCCGGGCTTTGGGGTGGATTTGGAAGACCTGTTGGAATTCTGCCGGGGAGTATTGGGAGTGAGGCTGCGGTGTCTGGTGACCAGGGGTCATCCTGGCTCTGCACTGACAGATTGGTGGCCCCTGCCTCCCTTCCACCTGTGACCAAGCCATGTGAAACCAAGTGGGGAGAACCGACTAGTACCTCCTGCCCCAGCTGCGCTAAGCGATTAATTGAAACAGGGTGCCTGAGATAACTGGGGCCCTTCCACAGTTCTGGGGTGTCTTAGTGCTGCGTGAGCATGGCGGGCGGCACTGGCTCTGTGGGGACGTGAGGACGGGTGGAGGCAGCAGGGAGAGGGTCGTGTCTGTGAGACGGGAGAGGTGGTCTTGGTGTGGCAGGAGAGTGGGGGGCGTAGTCCCAGTGGCATGGGGGGCATGCCCAGTGGTGTCCCCCATTTTCTGACCGAGCCGGTGTGGCTGCCTTCTGTGAGGTTGACTCGTGGTCCGGCCAGGTAGACCCACGGCATTCGGTACGTAGCACCACGGGTCGGTCCTTCTCCTCGGAACGCCCCAGCCAGGCGTGCTGCGGTCAGGGCTGTGGTCCTGCGGGGGGCGAGTGGGCGGAAATGCTTCTCTCGTCTACGGGCAGGAGCGTGGCGGTGGCCAGGGCCGTGCTGTCACGCTGCAGTTGGCTGCTCGCGTTCAGGGAAGACCTGTACTCCGCCTTGAGTTTGCCCGAGTCCTCGTTCTCGTGCTGTGCTGCCAGCTGGGGATGGCCAGGGGGCCTCCAGCCCAGTGGTCCGCCAGCCTGTCATCGTCACCGTTCGTGCCACCACCCTGCTGAAAAGTAGCTGGGTCGGGCTCCCGTTACCCAGAGGCCTGCGTCCAGAAGGTTGTGGGTGGCGCCTCTCAGGACTGGAGCCTTGTCCGCTTCGCCTGTCCCTCCCCCTGCGCTTGGACTTTCTGCCCCAGGGGTGCTGAAGCGCTCTCGGTGTCTCGAGTAGTGGTTGCTGATGGGCTACTGAACGTAGCGGCGGGTGTCCCCTCACGAGTGCGGTGTGCTCAGAGCCGGGGCTAGAGAGGCTCGGGAACGCGGCCGGCCCCGGCCAGTGTGCGCTGGGCCTGGGTCCTTCCCCAGGCCGGCCCCATGTGTGCTGGCTGCCCCGCGGCGCCTTCTGTCCGTCCGTGCACCCTCCTCCGCGCCAGCTCGCCCCGTCTGCGCCGCTTCCTTCTGGGCCACGGTGAACGCCGCGCTGGTGAGCGTGAGGGCGGGTCGGGCCTTGGCGCCTCGGGCTTGGGGCAGGTGTTGGTGGAATTGGTGAAGGACCCCGCGGAGCGCTGGGCAGACGGGCACTGAAAGGGGCTCAGCGTGTCTGGTCTGTCTCGGCTGGACGCCCCCCGCCCCCCGTCCCCCATTCACCCCTTGCTGGCCACTGAGGCCTTAGGGTTGCTTGGGTTCCTCTCAGGGCCTTGCTTCCTTGAACTTGTAGCTGAAGTGCAAGTGGACCAGTAGCCTTTCTCCCTCCAGGGAAGGAGGGCGGGGCAGCCTCGGGGGACAGGCAGCCCTTCGAGTCAGGCCCAGAAGCCTGATGAGTGGGGGCCGGTCCTGCCTGCTCTTGCCGGCCGCTGGGGAGCCTGCCTGGGGGCTTGGCGGTTCTACTCTCCTCCGAAGCTCTTCGGCCTCTTTACTTCCGGAGAGTTTTAGAAACAGGACCTGGAGCCTGGTCCGAAAACAACCTGCCAAGCGTCCGCAGCTCTGCTGTGAGGGACCGTGAGGGTGTCCTGCCGACGGCAGAGCAGGACCGCAGCTCCGTGCGCTGTCCGGAACGTTCTCCGCCTCTCTGTGCAGAGACGGGAGGTTTCCTCCCGCCCCCTCCGCAGCTGTGGGGACCCTGGGAGGATCCAGGAAGGAGTGGGCATGCGTGTATGGAAGAAGCTCTCTTGTTCCCTAATCTAGAAGGGGTCCAGATGCTTGTTGCAAGCTGGCCCTAGTCCGTTGGTGGTTTCGGAAACCGGTCAGGTGGAGGCATCTGGTGGAGTTGAGACGGCTCGGGTGCACCTTCTGCGCGCCTGCGGGGTGCCGGCAGGGCTGTGCTCCCTGAGCATGAGGGCGGGCGTGTGCCGTGCTTGTCGTCCCTTTTGGGGCTGCCGCTCTGGGGATTTGGGGCTTGCCTGGGCTGGCTCGGCTGACCCGCACCCGTCTGCAGTGTCGCTGGGAAGGCTTCTCGCTAGCCTCACGCATCCTCGCTGGCCTGCACCCCTGGGAAGGGATTTCTGTGTACGAAGCACGCGTTCTCCTAACCACTACCAGGTTATAGGTGTAGTTTTTGCTTCGCAGTTGACGAGGATGGCCAGTGGGCCCACTGCTGGGAAAATGGTTTATCGAGGCTCCATTTCTTATTTTTCCCTACGGCCTTATGAGAAAACCGTCCGTCGGGACTGATGAGTAGGAGCAGCATGAATTGGGAGCTGAGGCGTGTATGGTCTGAGAGATGTCTCTGCCCAGAGAAGGTGCCAGTCGCTTAGTGTGGTGCCTTCTGACCTCTTCTCCTTTCTCCCCCCTTGCTCGAGGCTGCTCTGAATGTCTTGGTCCTCACTGCTCTACTACAGTTTTAAAAACAGACAAAATCCCTGCTGACCTTCTGGGAAGGGGAGCCCCCCCCCTTCCTGACAGGTAGTTGCCCTGAAGCGGGTTGCGTCCCTGAGGAGCTCCCTTAGGTCCTGGGAACCGGCGAGATGACCAGTTCCCAGGGAGTGATGACAAAGCAAAACCAAACCCAAGGCCTCTCAGACCACATTTGGATAGGAAATTTGCCCTTAGTATGTTTTTTTAAAAAAGGGATTTTCTAGCCAGAACATGCATTTCCAGCCTACTTTGTATCCGCGTGTGCGGAGTGTTTTCTCGAGTAGTTTAGAGAAACTCCCCCGTCTGCCCTCGAGGCGCAGACAGAACTTGCTGGGGCGTTAGTGTTCCGCATTCTCGAGGCTGAGAGCATGGTCCCCTGCCCTTCAGGGAGTATTGGCAGGTAGTGTCCCCTGAGGTTGCAGAATGTGGAGCTTGTAAAATATGGATTCCAGGGTCCCCCTGGAGAAGTTTGACTCCCTTAGTGGGGTTTTTAAAGGTCACGCAGTTGAGTCCATCAGATCTGGGTTTGGTGAGGTTAGGAGAGCTCTGGCTGGGAGAGGGGACTGTGGTGATCTTGCCCACGCTTGCCGGAGAGCCAAGGGTCCTGCCCAGCTTTGGACGGGCAGGGTGGGAAGGGCACCTTCCTCCAGCTTTCTCCTTGCAGGGCACAGCCAGCCCAGTGCAGGGGGGTGGGGGGGGGAGGAGGTGGGTGAGGCAGCTGCGGGGACCCTAAAGTGACACATGGCCTGTTGGGATTGTTCCTTCTGAGTCCTTGTGTGGGTGACGAGGGAATGCTTTTATTTTTCTACTTAAAGGATTCTAACCTGCCCTCCTAACTTGCCTTCTCCCCTTGTCTTGGGACAGCTGAAGCTGACCATGTGGAGGACGAGTGCGAGGCCCTGTGCCTTCACTCCGTTTCCCATCTAGACACTTTGTCCCGTTTAGTATTTAGGTGCTTCTGTTTTGCTGGGCATTAAACTGTGTAGTAGACCTCAGGATACTGGCCTCTGAGTGCCTGGCATGTCCATCTTTAAAATGACAAACTTCTTCTTTAGTTTCTAGAACCTTTTCCACCTTTGTCATCGATTAGGACTTTGGTGTTTTTGAGGAGCCTGGGGTGGTTCGCTGGTAGCGCACCCTGGGGTCTGGGTGGGGTCGGGTTCGAGTTAAACGGCTGAGGTAAGGATTCCACACCCATGGTGATCCGTACTTCCACGGGACCTTTCGGGAAGTGCTTATGTGACCCGTCATACTGCTGGGGCTCAGTTCTGACCCTTGGCTGATGCTGACGCCTGCAGGTCTCCGCACTGTGGGGCTGCCCTTCGCCTTTGTGCCTGCCGTGTAAGCTGTGCGGTGGGGCCCGGAGCCTTTCCCCTGATGCTCTTAGCATCCCGTGACGATCCTTGCTGAGCTGATTGCTGTTGTGGTGGCAGCCAGGCAGTCGTGGGGCCTTTTGCATGCACTGCCCTGGGGACATTCTGAGGGTGGTGTTTGGCATCTAAGAAAGTGGTGTGTATTTTGGTCTGTGGAAGAGATTACCTCTGCTTTTAAGGACCTGAAGATGTTACGGTGTCATTTGTGGACTTAGCCATTTGGTTCTGAGCTCGCTGTTACCTTTGTGCTGCTTTCCATGCGGCCAGCCAGAGTCAGCCCCCGACTCCCGTGGACGCCACGAGCCGCGCTCTGTCTGGGTGGACTTCGGGAGTGAACAGGAGGGTCGGTTGAAACGGAGAGGCAGTGGTGTGTGTGAGGAGGAGTGACACACGTGCGGAGAGGTAGAGCTAAGTGTTTAGAGCTGCACACCCGCGGCTCCGCGGTAACGGCGGGTCTGTATCTCGTGGCATGAGGAGGACGGCGAAGCATTTTGCCCAGTGATAACTAGTCTGCAGGCAGTTGATGAGGATGTCCGGAACTCGGCTTTGCCCAGAGGGACGAACACGTGCACAGCATGCCTCTAGGGCAGCCTCAGGAGCCTTGCGTGGCAGGTAAAGCACCATTCGTGCACGTGGGATACGGGAGAGGCTGGAAGTCCTGCAAGAGGGGCAGCCGCATGGGGCTGGGCTGGAGGGAGAGACCCTTCAGGTGGCCGAGCTTGGGAAGGTGCGCGGGCGGAGTCCGGGGTGGGGGAGCCTTCCTCAGCTTCCTAGCTGGCCCCGGCTCAGTTGAACCAACGAGACCGCCTGGATCTGATGAACTGTCCTGAATAGGAATACAGGAGAATCTGAGTTGCGGGTCTTCCCGTTTCTGGGTTTCTGGGTCTTCCTTTCTTGGGATACGTGATAACCTTGAACTTGGGGAAGTTTTAGTGTTGGGGATTGTAATAGGCAGGCAAGGGTGCTTGGTCTTGACGGGTGCCCAAGCATTCTAGAACACATTTAGAATGGCGGCCCGTAAAGGATGGAGCGCTCCAGTGGGGAGTGTGCCGGCAGGGACAGTGTCGTCCTGTTCTGTCCTCGTGCTCACGCGGGCCGCTCTGGCAATGGTACTTCCCTTGAGAGCCTCCTCATCTGACGTCTGTCTGAATGTTTTGATGGCATCTATTCAAGTCTCCTGTTAAGCACCAACCGCTGTCTTTTCTGACCACTTAAAATTTCTCCTATCTGGTGGGAAGTTCTTTTGCACGACACTGAGCAGTTTAGAGAGACTCTGTCTTTGTCGTTGTAATAGCTGATTGTCGTGAAGCCCTTGGATTTTCACCACACGGTGGGCTTCTGATCCACTTCCTCCTCTGTCCCACTGGGGCTCCCTTCCTTTGGATCCTCACAGAAAGGAGAGGTTTAGTATGCTTGCCCTGCCTCCTGGCTCCTTGCAGCAGCTCTGTATCCCAGTTTTCACTAGTTGTGCTGGCTGCTGATTTTTAATTTTTCAGTACTTTTAAAAATGTAAATAACATGCCAGCAGCCTGTATTTCTCCGTTTGTCATCTTAGAGCCTGCTCCTGTGTGGAAGAGGAAGAACCCGTGTTGCTCTATGGGGCTTGGGGTCAGGATGGAGAGAGGGGCACTTTGTTATGGCCATGCGTTGGGGGATTGGCCATGTTCCCCCTTGGTGTCTGGCGGGCAGGGTTAGTGTCTACAAGTTTCCTGTCTGCTGCAGTGACCCTTTCCTGGCCCTCTGGCCAGAGAAGGCAAGCTTTTCTTGGGCTGTTTTTTGTCCTCTTTGGCGCATCTGGGCTGTGGGTTTCACTCAGTCTGGGGCTTTTGAAGTAAAACAAAGCAAAAACCTCACAAAACCCAGACAGCCTGCTGCCATGTTTCTTGGGCCCTGAATAAAGCGTCTGCCTCCCTCCGCCTGTGGGTCATCTTAGCGTCGCTTTTGTGCGGCGCGCCCAGGGCTTTTAGCTGCACTTTGCTGGAGGAATAGGGCAGTGTCTTTCAGCTCCTTGCTGTTGGCTGTCTGTGGGCTCCTATTCCTGACCATGGATTAAAGGCCAGGTAGCTTACCTGAATGCACAGCTGTGTAGCTGAGGGGGGGGGATGGCTTCACTGCGGGGCCGAGGCTGGGAGCAGGTGGGCGAAATCTGGGGGGAAGGGTCTGGATGCCCTCCGTGGGCAGGTGAGGAATGCCTCTGTGTATCCCAGTTCTCTTGTCTCCAGTGAGGGGTGATCTGGGTTTGAAATCGGTGCTGGAACTCTTAGGCTATTTCATTTTGGGTAGAACCATCCCCTTTCTCCTTTTCTGTGTCTGTTTCGTGGGTCTAGTAGCATCTGGAACTAGTCACTTGTTAGGGCCCCAGTGCAGGCAGCTGGCTTTCCTTACTGGGGTCTTTCCTTCTAGCAGCTTCTGGGGAAGGGGCTGCTGTGGCACAGCAGGTGCTCCGGTCCTGATGCTGCCGCGCTGGCTGAGGCGCCCTGGGGCAGGGCTGGGGATGCTGTCACACCTTGGTTAGAACGCCGGGCCTTTAGGAGCCCTTCTGCTTCCTGGTCTCAAGAATTCCCTGAAGCCGCCTCTGGATCGCTTAGGGCCTTAGCCATAGGGCCTGAAGCACCAGGACAGATCGCTTTATTATTAAAGCTTCTTCAGTCATTTTGGAGGAACCTCGAGAGGGACGAGAGTAACGTGTGTTTACTCTGCCACCTCTGAGCCCTTTATCCAAGTTTGCGTTTTGTAACTATTGGCTCTAAGTTTTTTTTTTTTTTTAAGATTTTATTTATTTATTTGATAGAGGTCACAAGTAAGCAGGGAGGCAGGCAGAGAGAGAGGGAGAAGCAGGTTACCCGCTGAGCAGAGAGCCTGATGCGGAGCTCGATCCAAGGACCCTGAGATCATGACCTGAGCTGAAGGCAGAGGCTTAATCCACTGAGCCACCCAGGCGCCCCGGCTCTAAGTTTTTAATGCAATGTACTCAGTACTTTTTGGGCTCTAAAGGTTCACCGCTACCTTAATGTAAGCTCTAGCAGGTTGTGCATCTGCCCAGACCCCTGTTCAGCAACTGGCGGATGACTTTTCTTTGCAGGCCTGCCTCCTTGGCATTGGCAGGCAGACTAAGGGCCTGGCGTAGGCCTGTGGCGTGCTGCATCTGGGCGGGCGTGTCTGAGACCGCTGCCCCTTCCCACTGGCCTGCTTGCTGTGGACCTGTGCACAGGCACGCACGCGGCTGAGGAAAAATGCAGTGACTGAGCTGCTTCCCGTCTTTGTTCTCCTGGGACCTTTGTCACACAGTCTTCTGGAGCCTGGGGGCCCGGTTCTCCTTTGTAAAACAAAGCTGTCGCGAAGTCTTCGCAGCACCCAGGGGCCTCCCTGCCTGGTGGTGCTTCAGCCTTTCGGTGGTTCGGTGGTTCGTGACCGTTGCTCCTCCGTGGAGGGTGACGGATGCTTCCATTGTGCTGGTTATCTTCCCGCCCTCCGCAGGGTTTTGTACCCCCCCCCTTCCTGGAAACTCCCTAAAAGCTGTGTCTGGGGTTCTTCTTACATGGGTGGTCCCTGTCCTTTTTCGTGTTTGGGCGTTGGTACGGTGGAAACCACAAAATCAGATGAGCTCTCATTCTCATTTTACAGCGCAGAATCTCTTGGGGCCATGTTGGGTGACCGCGGTATGTATTGATAGAATCCGTCGTCGAACTAATTTTATCCCTGGAGCGTAGGAGTAGGCAGAATGAACAAACCCTGCAGAAGCCAAGGAGGCGAAATCCCTGCTGGGCCCTGTTCTGCACGCACCCGGTCGGTCCGGACCGCTTGGTTACACTTAAATAGCATGACTTTAAGATTCCCCTCCGCTCGTCTCGTCACAAAATCAGATTCCTTTTGACAATGTGATAGGACAGAATTGTATTTTTAAACTTTGTGAACCACACTCCAGAACTGTGCCTAAAGTAAGTTTCTTGCCTCAAAAATAGCTTTCTCAGAAACTCCCTGGAGGCGCTGACTCGTGCCCGGTGAGGCGGACGGGCCCGGCCAGTCGCACCTGGGGGCTCTCGGCGCCGGCCCTGACAGTGTCCACGTGTTTCCTTCCACTCCCCGCTGTTCTCTTCTTGCGTCTAGCCTGGGGTGTCCTCCGCCCGTGGCCTCTTTCCTTCCTCAGGAGGGCCCCAGGGGCCAGAGGTGGTCGTGGGGGGCGGTCTGGGGTCGGCTGAGCAGCCATGGTGGTTGAGCCTCCGGGGAGCGGGCGGACAGCGGCCTAGGGAACCTGAAGACCGCCACTGCCGCGTCTTCCGGCGTCCGGCCCCGGGCCGTGTGTGCAGCCCGGGTGCTGGTGGGGTCCTCGCAGGTTTGCCTTCCAAGGCTCTCCGTGCTGCTCTGCCTCGGCGGCTGTGGCCTTGTGATGTGTGACTCCAGGCCGCCACGCGCTGCTCGGATGGCAGGCGGCAGGCGTCGGCTGTGGCCCGGGGCTGCTCTGCCTCACTGGGAAGAACGTTCCCGAATCTGCAGCCGGCGCTGAGGGAGGGTGGTGCCAGGATGGCCCCGGGGTTCCGGCTTCTGTGCTGCGGCTCTTGCTGTCTGGACTTGTTAGTTACACCAGCCGGCGCTGTTAGAAGCGGAAGGTCTGCCGGATGACCTCTTCGTCGGGTGACGTGTAACACCATCTGCTTTGTGCTCTAATGCTCGCTTTTGTATTCTGTGGAGGGTCGTTCCGATACCCGGCACTATCCGTGAATTCGGAGCCAGGTGAGCTGGCGCGCGAGGCGGGACTCCCACCGTGGGAGGACGTGCGGGGGTGTTCGAGCCCTGTCCTCCCTCCTCAAGGTGGCACGCCACCGGGGCCACCTCGCGATCAGCACGGCCCAGCGGGTTCGCAGCCATTCCTGAGCCGCAGGCCTCGCAGTGTCCTTCCTGTCGCGAGCCGGCACCCTTCCTTTTAAAGTTGGCCTCACTGCTGTGGGGACTCGAGCGGCCTCCCTCCATAGCTCCGGGTCGGACTCAGCCCCGGGGACGCCTTCAGGCCACTTGTCTGAGGGCCTGGGGCCGTGTTCCCCCGGTGGGGCTGCTTGGAACTCCCGACAGCTGCCACCTGTAAGGGAGCTGGTTTAAGCCTCGGGGTGTGACTGACGGGTGTAGACACGACCAAGGGCGTTCAGAGGTTAGGGTGGTGATGCCCTCTGGTGGCTCGTAGGGCCCCGGGCACAGGCCGAGGCTCCGTCCCGGGGACAGGCGTGAGTAGGAACGAGGTCAGGCTGTCCGGCAGACCCCTTGCCGGAGGCTGCTGCGGAGCCTCTGCCTTCAGCCTCGGCGTGATGATGTGGCCGGAGCTTGCGAAGGGAAGGGACACTGTGTGTTCTGGAGTGAGCAGGACTCCACGGGCACAGCTGTCCCTGTTTGCAGTAACGGACACGTCCGTGTCTCAGCCAGAGAGGTGTCAGCTCATCCTTCATGTCCGTGTGGCGGCACTGGCCCGGCCGCTTCGCTTACTGTCTTTGTTTTTTGAAGACCGACTCTCTCCCCTCCAGGAATCCCTTCTGCTGGGGGAAGTGCAGCCCGTTCTCGCCAGTTCTCGCCAGATGCGTTCAGCAGCAGCCCCAGAGGTCTAGCCTTCTGGCTCCCTGTTAGCTGCACAGAGGGTGCTGCTGTGCCCCAGGCTCCGCTTTCTCCATCCAGCTGATGCGAGGCCCCAGCGGGAGCTGCTGCCGCTGTCCTTGGACGGAGAGGCCGGGGAGGTTGGTTGGAACAGCCCGAGGGCCCCCGGCCTCTGCTTGGGGCCGGCCTGCATCGTCCTGCTGCGAGCGGGCGCGTGTCCGTGGACTCCCAGCTCGTGGGCCGGCGCCTGTGGGAAGGCTTGGTGGTGGGTGGGCCGTGCGTGGGGGCGCGTAGACACAGTAGCTGCACTGACCGTGAGTTAGGGAGGCTGGAAAGTAGCGTGATGCGTGTGACCGTTCTGGATCGCGGCAGCGTCTGCTCTTAGAGCTTGTGCTTGGAAACCCGCTTACTTTGCAGCAGTACCCTCTTGGTGAGGGCTTTCCCGAAAACCACGGTGCTCCTCCTCCTCGAACGGCCCTCCGGTGTCGAGGGGGGGGTTCATGTGGTGGGCGCTCCCGCGGGTACACACAGCTCGCCCTCCCAGCACTGCCCTGCCACATGGTGCTGCCGATGCTTGGTTGACCTGCGCGACGCAACCCCACTGTCCCGTGCGGCGAGCCTTCCTGATTCCTGCTGTTGCTTCAGGTGCTGAACCTGGTAGTGGGTGTGACCCAAGAAAGGAGGCCTGTGGCAGTGTAGAGTGAGCTCAGGACTCGCAGGAGTTAAGGCTGGGAGCGTGAATCTGGGCCAGGTACTCAGGTCTTCGGTGGCCTGTGGTGCCCGTTCTGGGGATGTCACTGACAGTATTTCTGGGGGTAAGTGGTCAGGGTGGCGGATACTCTGAGGAGGTGGTTCCCCTGGGCCTCTGCCAGGCAGGTCAGGGAGGGACGCTGGGCAGGTGGCCTGTCAGGCCAGGTGGTGTCTTCCTGGCACAGATGATGCACCTTCTCCCCGCTGCCTCCCATCTGCAGCTGAGCGCCGCCACATCGGAGGCCACACATGCTGTTCCTTCTTCCTAAAGTCCTTTCTGCTCTCCCGTGGCAGGTGCTACTGAACCGAGCCTGCGCCTCTGGCCTCCTCTGAGGGCAGGCTGCAGCTCACGTGTGCGCGTCTCTTGCCTGAGGGTGGGAAAGGGGTCCTGCCAGGCCTGTGGCCCTTTGCTGTGGCCTGACTCCTGTCATCCAGAGCCTGGGGCTCCTTCCCCTGGAACGTTGTGCTACAGAGGAGTGCCTTACTCCTCCTTCCAGGGTGTTGTGAAGCGCCCCCCACCCCGATTTCCCCTTCAGCCTTTACAGACGTCTCAGACCAGCTTCTGAGCCTGCCCCCATCACCCTGCTCCCCCACGTTTTCTCCTCTGCTAACTCTCTCCACCCTGGTTTGCCTGTCCTCCAGGTGGCACCGTTAAGGGTGTTGTGTGTCAGAGGTGCCCTTGCAGGTGGGCTAGCGGAGTCTCCCCTCTCCGGCGAGGCAGGTGGTGCCGGGCCGTGTGCTGAGCTTCCACAGGCCAGCAGGCCCGTGCTCGTGTGCCGTCCCGCCTTGCCCTCTATCTTGTTGGGATCTGGGACCGCCTCGATTTGAGGGTCCATCTAGCCTGGTTTGTCTGGGGTGATCCTGGTTTACATCTGATCTCGTGGACTGACTTTGCTGTTCTCTCCGAGCGGCGCCATGTGGCCGGCGGCTGTGTGTGGCAGCCACGGCCGGGCCCGCTGGGCTCACGTTCTGTCTGGTCTGCCCTTCGTGTCTTGCCTGTGCTGCTTTGTTCAGAGCCCTTTGCATCCGTCTCCCCTTTCTTTTAAGATTCTGTCCAAATTGTACCTTGTACGGGGACATCCAGGACTAGCCAGTGTTGGTAGAGAAACAGCCCGGAGCCTTCGCTGGTAGCATTTGGTGTCAGCCGGCTTCGTGACATTCTCTTTTGTCAGTGAAGGTAAGTGTTGCCCCCCGCGGGCTCCCGCAGCGGAGGTAGGGGCTTGGTCTGCGAGAGTGGCTGGAGGACATGGCTGCATCATGCCGAGAGCCCCCATGCCAAGAGCCCCGGTCTCTGCCCTGACCTCACTGCTTGGCCAGGGAGCGGGGAGGTGTCCCTGGAGGTGTTTGCTGTCTGTGATGTCCTGTGCTGCCCCCACCACTCGCCTGGGGGCATTTGGCCAAGCCCAGGAGGAAGAGTATTCTGCTTTGAGAAGGATGACGGCAGTGCCCTGCTTTGATTGGACCGAGAATATGTTCTTGGCCAGAATCTGTTCGGTGTTTGGCATCTTTCCCTGATAAAGGAAGTCGTTCGTTTTGGGGTGATTCTCTCATATCTGTACGGGCATGTTTCCTTTTAGGCCTTTCTGTCTGTAATTGTACTTGCGGAATACACTGTCATCAACTTGAACTTTGGAACATCTTATCTCAATTTTGTCTTAATCTCCTGTTATTTTTGGTGGAGGGGTTGGTGGAGAGAGCCACAGCCATCCTTCCTTGATGGGTGGTTGTTGGTAGATTTGCGGTCGCATCAGAGCTCATTCCAGAGGCTGCAGCTGTAAGGGAGCCCCATGTTCCTTGGGGCATCTGGCTGATCCCGAGT
Source organism: Pteronura brasiliensis (assembly GCA_004024605.1). Lineage (NCBI taxonomy): Eukaryota > Metazoa > Chordata > Mammalia > Carnivora > Mustelidae > Pteronura > Pteronura brasiliensis. The sequence continues at coordinate 8,753 of PJEN01008575.1, read as the reverse complement.
TGGGGGCTGCGACGTAGGGGAGCGCTGTGTGCAGCAGGCCTGTGGCTGCCGCCGCCGCTCTGCGGGAGTCCGGGGCAGGCCAGGCTGGCCCTCCTTGGGCTGCAGACTGTGTCGGCAGGTTCCTAGCAGCCCCTTCCGGGTGGGGGAGAACGACCCCCAGACTGGGAATCTCAGAAGGACTGTCCTTTCCCTCCTGTTGCAAGGAGGTGTGTCTCCGCAGGCAGGCCCCATGGCAGGGGTGCCGTGGCAGCTGTGGGGAGCAGCACGCCCTCTGCTGGCCGCGTCCTCTGCCCTGCGTCTGCTCCACTCAGAGCAGCCGCCCTCGAGGCTCACGCTGCCCGCCCCACCCCCGCCTCTGCCTCCTGCGCTGCTTGGATTTTGGGTGTGAGAAACGGGCTCGGGTGAGGTGGACTGTGAGTCCCACCCTGAGAGTTAATTGCGTGAAAAGGCTTTGAATAGTTGAGCGCAGGGAGGGACCGTCCCGTGGTCCCGTGGACGTGGACGTGGACGCACTTGCGCGCAGGCGTGGCTGCCGGGGGCGGTGAGGAGCCCGGGCAGCAGGTGCGGCTCGCCCCGAGGTGAGCAGACCCCGTGCACGCTGGGGGCCGCCCTGCCCCTCCCCCTCCGTGCTGGTGTGTTTCCCTCCGGGAGCCTTGCCGTGCTGCAGCGTCCGCGCTGTCAGGGTGGGAGGGGGGGAGCGAGAGGCTAGTCTTTCGGAGCAGCCCTGGAAGGCTGGGAGTTCTGGACCGGAACCCAAGCCCTCGGATGGGGGGTCACCTCGCGCGGGGCGGGGGCGGGGGCGGGCGGGCAGCACCCGGCTGGATGCCCGCGCTCCCTTCTGCACCTGCTGCGTGCGGTCTCTGCCCCGGGCACCCCCTGTCATCGAGGGTGCTTTCTGCTTGGTAGCCGTGTTGTAGAGAACGATTTCCTTTGGTAAAACGTAGTTACCGGTTGGTCCGTTTCACAGGAAACCACGGGCTTGGCGTGCAGGAGTCTGAGATTTCAAATCTCGCTCCTTCTCCGGCATGGGAGGCACGAGCACGTTGCTGTGTCCTGTCCTCCTCATCGCCGGTGCGTGCTCTTCCCCGGGCCCAGGGGGAGGAGCCGGAGGGGCCGCGGGTGGGGCCGCGGGTGTCGGAGCTCCGGGAGACGGAGGCTGTAACCTCCAGCTGAGGATGAGGAGGCGGGTGGCTCCCTGGGGGAGCGCAGGGAGGCCCCCCATGCCTCACCCACAGCCCTGCTCCCTTCTCTCCGCCTTGCCCTGTGCTTTGTGTTTGCTCTGTGTGTCACTCTTGTGTTTCTTTTGACATTAAACTTACTGACTTTTTACACACGTCTTACTGTTTTGGGGGGAAACTGGTAGGATAATTTTACTTGGAGAATATTGGATTCTGCTGTACATTTAGTTCACGACTGTTAACATTTTGATGGGGGGGGTGCTCTTCAGAGATGCTGATTTAATTATCTGGGATTTGGCTTGAGTATCTTGGTTTTCTAAACTCCTGGAGATCCTGGCACGAGGCCTCCCCGGAGAACCTCGGCTCCCAGGGCCACCTGAGGAAAGGTGGACCTTGGTGTTCACTTCCTTCCCCCTGCTGGCCCGTGACCCCAGCCATCATGGGCGTGTGCCGGTCTTGGGGCAACGTGCTTAGAGTGCCCTTGGGCGCTGAGTGTGCCTGGATGTGCTGCGCGTCCCGCGGCTTCTCCGCGCGCGCCGACTTTCGCCGGCCGAGGTCTTTCTGTCGACGTCCTCCTGAGGCTTTGCCCTTGTTCCCATGTGGCAAACTGGACTCAACGATTTGTCTGGTTTTGGTGTTCGTGGAATGGATTCCTGATTCGGGAAACAGTCGGCTATCTCTTTCTAGAGAAAGGTTTTAGTCAAAGCATTTCATCGACCCGGAATGTGTGTTCTTCCTCCGTGGCGAGTGTTCGTCTCCTCGCGTTGTGTCGTTTCCTGGTAAGAGATGCGGCGCGTATGTGAATTCGCTCAAGTTCTGATGTCACGTGGAAGCCCATTGGCGGGCGGCGGCGGCCAACCAGACGCTTCCCGGTGTCCAAGGGAGATATATAGTTCTGGAATAACAGGAAACTTCAGTTTCAACATCCTGTTTTTCTGGGTTTTGTGCCTTGCCGCTGCCTCACCACAATGAAGGTTAGTAGACTTTTTATGTAGAATTCTTCTCGTAGAATGCCACATGTTTCGTTTTTCTATCTCTGAAATGAGAGCTTTAGAGCTGAAAGACCTCATTAGCGCTCCTGCATTTCACAGGCTAAGAGGACGTTCGTGTTCTATGTGTAAGGAAGCCAACGCCTATTGAGGTTCTTACTCTTAATTCCCTTAAAAAACAAAACAAAACAAAACAACGAACACACTAAAAATTGTAGATGGGCGCGTCAGCCTACATCATGCTCTCATTTGACTTGCGATTTCTTGAATATACAATGAATATTTAATTCAATTCAATTTCTTGAACATGCAATGAATGAACCACATTGTGTCGTAGAAGCTGATTCTAAAGATGCCGTGTGCCGAGGGGGCTTTGACAGGGCAGATCTGGCGTCAAACCCGCCTGACTGTGTCTGTCTGCTGTGGGAGAAGTGGCATCGGGAGCTGCACGGAAGGCGAAGATCCGGCCACACTTCTGCGCTTGGGGCCCCGTTCGGCCTCTTCCAGCGTGTAGACGGGCAGGCCAAGCCGCGCGTCCGGCTCCGCACTTGGCTCTGTGATGAGGGCCTCCTTTCTTGACGTTCTCCAGTTTTGGTTTCCCATGTTTAAATAAACTGGGCCTCATGATTTTTACCCTTCGTGGAGCTAAATGCTCAAGACTACTAACTGGAGGTTCTTTGAGGGAGGCGGTGCTCAGATTTGGAATGGCTCATCTCAGCGGCCCTTGCCGAGCCTGCCCCTCGTGGGGACGTGTGGCACCGCTGGGCGGGTGGGTGCATTGACTGGTGCGTTTTCCCTTCAGCAGACAGCGGAGTCTTTACTGCGCGCTGGCCGTTTTGCTCCACGTTAGGTGTCGTGAAATCTGGGGTCTAGATTTTACAGTATAGGGCAGTGTCTGCTCATGGCCACCCTTTTACTGGGGGAGGCTGCTTAGGGCACCTCACCAAGTGTGGTCGGGAAGTGTGGCCAGGAGAAGGCCTGTGAGAAAGGGTTAAGGGATGGATGCCAGGAGGCGGGAGTGGAGGGTTCCTGGCAGGACGCGTGAGGTGGAGGAAGTGGGGGGAGAGGTGGCCGGCAGCCTGGAGAGGAAGCTGGGGCCCTCTTCCTCCCGCTCCTCCTTCCTGGGATGACTGACGTTTGTGCATTCTTGTCCTAGTGTGAGAAACTCGGCAGGCTGTTGACATGGTTTACGTTTTTGTATCTAAATACTTCTTTGTTATCGGCTTCTCGGGAAGAAATCTTTTCATGATTTTCCTGGCGCATCTGTGGGTGATTTGACTGCAGTTCTTCTCTGGAGGGTCCTCCCTGATCGGAAGCTATGTGTAGTGTTCAGGCGGTATTTGGGAGTGAGGTCTGTGTGCCCTGGCGTGTGCACACCCATCGTGCAGCGGCTGGCCGGTATCTGGGCAGGCCATCCGTGCGTACGTCTGTGACAGCGCCAGGCCGACCCTCCCGCGTGCCTGGTCTGCGGGCGGCCGAGGTTGGAGGCGATGCCGACTGCAGAGTCCTGGTCTGGCCTCAGGGCTGTGCCTGGACGGTGGAGGTGTCCTGCTCCCCTACCCCGAGCTGTCCCTCTTCTGGAACCTGCTTCTCTTTTCCCTTCCTCGTGCCGCCAGTTCCATGTTTCTCTTGCTGTGCTTTGCTGTGGAGCAGGCTGTGGCTGGGGTGGGTTTGTGGAGGCAGCTCAGCCTCACCGAGGGCCCCCAGCGCCCCAGCCCCCCAGCCGCAGCTCCCTGGCTGGGAGGGCTCCTCCCCAGCTCGCAGAGGGGTTGCGGCTATGTGGGGAGTTGGCCGTTACGAAGCTGGTCTCACGGCCCGTGTCCTGGATCAGCGCGTGCCTGGATGGGGGAACTCGGTTGGACCCCTGCCCCTCTGCCGGCAGCCGCGTCCCCTGGTCTGCCCCTTCCGGCCGGCCTGCATCTCAGGACTTGCTCGGCGGCTCCGTCCTTCCACGGTCGTCTCGTTGCTGTGAGAACTTCATTTATCCTGCTCCCAACCTGCAAGACCCTACTAACTTGTTTAATTTTTCCTTTCAGACATTTGATGCAAATGATTTGTATCAGGGGCAGAATTTTAACAAGGTCCTCAGTTCCTTAGTGACTCTAAACAAAGTAACAGCAGGTAAGATTCTTTTATTGAACTTGAGGGGTGGGAAGACGAAAGGGCAAAAACACTTGCTTTGTGGTTGACGCGGCAACAGCGAGCATTGTCGACCTGCAAAAATAAGCTGCCGCATTGCACACCCGGTCGCTGTGCTGTTTTTTTCTTATTCGATCAAAGTCTTCCTCTTGGGGCCTTGGGTGGGTAGCGGGTGTTCTGCTTTCTGTGGGCAGAAGCATGTCCAGCTGAAACGGTAGCGGAGGAGGAATGTTTCTGGTGCGGGCTTACTCCTGGGCTGGCTTGGAGCTACAAGCGCTTCTCTGGGTCTTGATGAAGTTCGTGCTGGTCAGGGCTCCTGTCTAGGGTGCGCATGCAGTGGTGTTTCTGAGGTGTGACCAAGACCAGGGGAGTGGCCATTGGGTCGGCTCGTGAAGGGAAGCTGTGCCCGGGCCAGGCCTCCTGAGGGCGAAGAGGATGCCGGGGCGCTGAGTGGAGCTGGGCCCCCGACACTGTGAGGACAGGAGAGCTTCCGTGCGGATTTCTTGGAGGGAGGCCCGCCTGCCCGCTGAGCACCGAGCAGCTCTGTCCTTAGAGAGCTGTGTGGGTCGAAAAGGACTTACTTAGTGGCTGTTGTGTTCTAAAGTCCTTTTTTCTTTTTCCATTTACTTTTTTTTTTTTTTTAATTTTATTTATTTGACAGAGACAGAGATCACAAGCAGGCAGAGAGAGAGAGAGGGGGAAGCAGGCTCCCCCCTGAGCAGAGAGCCCGATGTGGGGCTCGATCCCAGGACCCTGAGATCATGACCCAAGGTGAAGGCAGAGGCTTTAACCCACTGAGCCACCCAGGCGCCCCTCCATTTACTTTTATACGTTTTTAGGTTCAGATTTACTGGAGCAAGTTAGAGCTTGAGGTCTCGTGATAAGAAACCTCTCGTGTGTTTTGCAAGGGGCTCTTGTCCTTTTCTTCCTGGCCCTGCAGATGGGATGTGGGGGGAGCAGTCAGAACACTGGGCTGCAGTCCAGCTTGGGATGCACTGTGCTCAGGGACTCAGGTGACCCTTCCTAGAACTTGTTTGCTGGGATGGCGGTCCAGGTGCCACCCCCTCCCTGCGCAGAGGTGTGGGGTGGGTGTGGCTCGGGGGGTGGGGGGCTGCCACCCAGAGCCCCTGCCCCTGCTTGCCATCCCTGGGCAGGGCTCTTGATGTGGCTCTGTTTTCCCAGCTTGACTGTGCAGTTGAAAGTTGAAAACCTAGGACCGTTGAGGTGGGAGTATCTGGGGGATTGGCTCCACTGATGTGTTAGGACCTTATGTGAGCCAGTGTGGGAAGGTCGGTGCGCATCTGAGCCAGGAGGACGGAGAGACCCGGATGGAGGAGGGAAGGGTGTTCAAAGGCCAGGAGGAGGGGGAGAGACCCGGATGGAGGAGGGAAGGGTGTTCTAAGGCCAGGAGGAGGGGGAGAGACCCGGATGGAGGAGGGAAGGGGGTTCTAAGGCCAGGAGGAGGGGGAGAGACCCGGATGGAGGAGGGAAAGGATGCAGAGACGCACACACAGCACTACTCAGCCACTTGATGGTTAGCACACAGGACCTCAGGGCGTTCTTTAAAGGTTCTTAGGCATTGAAGCTGTCTTCTCTGTCCCACACTGTAACGGAGGCAGCTTTAATGTGAACAGCCAGATTAGGAAGAGTTGTGGACCGGGCATCACGCAGTGATGGAAGTCTTAGAGCACTGGACTCGGACGGAAGAAGCCGACGCAGGGCAGGCACGGCTGCATGTCTTTGCTGTGCAGGTCCTGCCTGCCAGCTGCTGCAGTGACCGCCCGAGCCTCAGTTTTGTGTCTGGGGACCGGTAGGGGTCTCCTGCAGACAGGGACGAGAGTGGCAGACACGGAGGCAATCCGCACGTCATTTTTTAGAGACCCTTCTGCCCCTGGGGCCTCTGCCTCTGGTGGCTGCTCAGGAGGGAGGAGGGCCGCTTTGGCCTTGCTGCTGCTTGCTGGGTCTCCCTGCGTTTGAAGACCAGGTGCCAGCTTAGGAAAGGCGGGGGGGGGGTGCCCTGGGGCAGCTCTGGTCCATGCCTTCGGGTGGGGGCTCCTCGTCCTGAACGTGGCCTGGATCTGATGTTTCCTGGGCACAATACCGTTGTTTGTACCCCTCTTGTGCACAAGTGTCTCACATACCGTTTAGAGCATTGGACACTTAGAAGGTAGGTGTAAGGTGTTCTTGACAAAGACCTGTTTGGAATGTTGCAAAATAAACCTGATAAACTTGGTACTCCTCCTTTCAGTGTTGACACTGGAAGCCTCTCAGCTGGGAAGCCCCCCCCTTTAGAGCGAGAGCGTGCCTGTGCACAAGAGGGGAGGGGGCAGTGGGAGGGGGGAGGGAGAATCGCAAACAGACTCTGTGCTGAGTGTGGAGCCTGATGTGGGGCTCGATCCCATGACCCTGCGATCATGACCTGAGCAGAAATCAAGAGTTGGACACCTAACCGACTGAGCCACTCAGGCACCCCAAGAACTTCTTGCTTTTGTTTTGGGCTATGTGCTCTTAAATTTTGTCACTGAAGTCAGCGTGATGGAAGCGACTGTCCTTTTGATCTCTATTTTAAAGACTGAATAACAGCACAGTTGCCGCTGTTGGTTCCAGGCCTGTAGGCCTTGTCGAGAGAGGCATGTTCTGCTTGTGTTCTTGGGAATATCGATGAACACTTGCCTTTTGACTGGGCAGAAAGTGGGAAAGAAGGGATGTCCTGAGACCCTTCACTGCACTAACGGTCCCTTGAAAGGTGGAGTCTGGTGAGAACAGGAACGGCACGTCGCCACTGCGGGCAGAATCCCCGTGAAATGCCATTGAGGAGCTGGTTTTGTGCTCGAGGTTGCCGAGGCCTCTGCCTTGCTGTAGTAGAAAGGTCCTGAAGTAGGACCTGAGGACGGCAGCGGCCTGTTGGAGATGCTCGGGGCTGGCAAGGCTGTTTGAGGACCTCCACCAGACACCAGTGTCTGTCGAGCCACGTGGGCAGGAGGAAGGGCAGACAGAAGCCCAGGGAAGCAGGCCCCTCTTGATACACGCCGCCCTGCTCGGCTCCTGGGAACGCAGCCCCAGTCGTGCCCCACACGGGCAGATGCAGGCTTCCCTGAGCTTCCGTAAATCCCGGACCCTTCCTGGGGAGTCCTCAGAAGGGTCTCTAGCTAAAAGCTCTAAGGGGATTTTTCTCTCTCTTTTTTTTAAAGTAAGAGTCTTTCTTTGTTGCACACAGTTCCTGCTGGTTACTGCGTGAGGCTCTGTCCGAAGTTGTGGGAGAGCGGGGATGGTGTGTTGGGAGTGCTGGGGGGATGCTCTGAGTTCGAGATGCTTGTGTTTTCCATGTGAACCGGAAGATATTAAAAAGTTACAAAATCTTAAAGACATTTGAAAATTACACTGAAGAACTGATGAGTAGTTGGGTCCGGTATGTTTGCAGAGCGTGTGCAGGCCGTCTCGGGTGGGCCGTCTGCGCTGCTGCGTCCGTGGGCTGCTCTGTTGCCTGTGCCCTGTGTCCCCCGGGGGTCACCGCCGTTGAGAGCCTGGTGTGCTGCGAGGGTGCGTGCTTGCCAGCGTCTCAGCTCACTCTTCTCTCTGCGCCACCATTTCAGACATCGGCCTGGGAAGTGACTCTGTGTGTGCCCGGCCCTCATCTCATCGGATCAAGTCTTTTGACTCCCTGGGAACTCAGCCTTCGCACAGTCGGACTTCAAAACTGTTCCAGGGCCAGTATCGAAGCTTGGTAAGTTTGAGTTGATGATCGGAGGGACGCTGGGGAGATGAGTGTGTGCAGGCGTGTCCAGAAAGCTCGTGCGTGCCCCCGAACCGGGTACTACCCCGCTGGAGGGTGCTTTTGCGTTGTTCCCGTTGTTCCTTTGCTGGGCTGTGGCGTTTGCGTCTCCCACGTTATCCACGTTACCCTTGACTGCTTCTGAGAAACTTGTGCAGTTTGGGTTATATTTTAAGATTCCTTACATGTGCTCATCTAGGGAGATGGCTGCTTTAAAGTGTTACCCGGATCCTTGTATTTTATTTGCTTTGTGCAAACGTACAGAAGTATGGGAGTCAGAGCTTTAGATGTGCAAGGAAGAAAGGCCAACAGCCAAAGAATCAAAATGTGGTGTTTGTAAGCATGACCTAGAGTGCTTTCCTGAGTCCGCATGCGGTCGGCGAAGGAGGGACTCCCTTCGGATGGCTGGTGTTGATGTGGAAAAGGAACTGAAGTGAACGGTTATCCTGGGAGGTGAAGAAAGATCCACGTCTAAGTTGTTAGGGTACAGGCCGTGAGCAGAGAACATCGGGCGGAGCCGTGAAGCTGCACCGAGACGCAGCGCAGGGTGGGTCGGGGACCGGCTGTGGAGAGGCCGTCCCCGCTGTCCTGGTGCGAACACGCACAGCCCTCTTTGGAGCTCGTGGGTGCTTGCACTTGGTCCTGTGACGTCGTTTTTTGTTTTTTGTTTTTTTT
>PJEN01008574.1:66722-86948 GCA_004024605.1 Pteronura brasiliensis | reverse complement strand
CACAAAAACAGACACATAGATCAATGGAACAGAATAGAGAGCCCAGAAATAGACCCTCAACTCTAGGGTCAACTAATCTTCGACAAAGCAGGAAAGAATGTCCAATGGAAAAAAGACAGCCTCTTCAATAAATGGTGTTGGGAAAATTGGACAGCCACATGCAGAAAAATGAAATTGGATCATTTCCTTACACCACACATGAAAATAGACTCCAAATGGATGAAGAACCTTAATGTGAGAAAGGAATCCATCAAAATCCTTGAGGAGAACACAGGAAGCAACCTCTTCGACCTCAGCCGCAGCAACATCTTCCTAGGAACATCGCCAAAGGCAAGGGAAGCAAGGGTAAAAATGAACTATTGGGATTTTATCAAGATCAAAAGCTTTTGCTCAGCAAAGGAAACAGTTAACAAAACCAAAAGACAACTGACAGAATGGGAAAAGATATTTGCAAAGGACATATCAGATAAAGGGCTAGTGTCCAAAATCTATAAAGAGCTTATCAAACTCAACACCCGAAGAACAAATAATCCAATCAAGAAATGGGCAGAGGACATGAACAGACATTTCGGCAAAGAAGACATCCAGATGGCCAACAGACACATGAAAAAGTGCTCCATATCCCTCGGCATCGGGGAAATACAAATCAAAACCACAATGAGATACCACCTCACACCAGTCAGAATGGCTAAAATTAACAAGTCAGGAAATGACAGATGCTGGTGAGGATGCGGAGAAAGGGGAACCCTCCTACACTGTTGGTGGGAATGCAAGCTGGTGCAACCACTCTGGAAAACAGCATGGAGGCTCCTCAAAATGTTGAAAATAGAACTACCCTACGACCCAGCAATTGCACTACTGGGTATTTACCCTAAAGATACAAACATAGTGATCCGAAGGGGCACGTGCACCCGAATGTTTATAGCAGCAATGTCTACAATAGCCAAACTATGGAAAGAACCTAGATGTCCATCAACAGATGAAATGGATAAAGAAGATGTGGTATATATACACAATGGAATACTACGCAGCCATCAAAAGAAATGAAATCTTGCCATTTGCGACAACGTGGATGGAACAGGAGGAGGCAGGAGGGGTGTGTGTGGTGGTGGTGTGGGGAAGCAGGCTCCCTGCTGAGCAGAGAGCGTGATGCGGGACTTGATCCCAGGACCCTGAGATCATGACCTGAGCCAAAGGCAAAGGCGTAACCCACTGAGCCACCCAGGCGCCCCTGAGTTTAACTTTTTTAAAGAAACTGCCAAACAGTTTTGCAAAGTGGCTATACAGTTTACGTTATCATCAGTACTGCATGGCAGTTCCAGATGTTCCCCAACCTCAAGAGCCCATGAAATTGTGAGGTTTTCTTTTCTATTCTTTTCTTCTTTCTATTAGGTATTTATTTATTTCCATTAATAACTAACAGTGTTGAGCAACTTTTCATGTGTTTGGCAGCCACATATTTTCTTTAGGAAAGTATCTGTTCAAATCTTTTGCTAATTTAAATATGGTCATTTTTTTCTTAGTATTGAGAATATTTCATAGATTCAAAATAAAAGTCATTTCTCAGATATAGATGTGAAAATATTTATCCCCACTATGTGGCTTGTTACTTCATTAATAGAGTGGAAATTTTTAATTTTGATGAAGTACAATATATCAATTCTCGCTTTATGTTTCTGGTGTCCTCTCTTAGAAATATTTACTAAGACAAGGTCACAAAAATTTTTCAATATTTTCATCTAGAAGTTTCATAATTTTAGATTTCACATTTAGATCTAGAATCCACTGTGAGTTAATTCCGTGTAAGATGTAAGATAAGGGGGGCGCCTGGGTGGCTCAGTGAGTTAAGCCACTGCCTTCGGCTCAGGTCGTGATCTCAGGGTCCTGGGATCGAGTCCCGCATCGGGCTCTGTGCTCAGCAGGGAGCCTGCTTCCCTCTCTCTCTCTCTCTCTCTCTCTGCCTGCCTCTCTGTCTTCTTGTGATCTCTCTCTGTCAAATAAATAAATAAAATCTTAAAAAAAAAAAAAAAGATGTAAGATAAGGGTTGAGGTTCAATGTTTGCATATAACTCTTTATTTTAGCACAATTTGTTAAAAAGACTACTGGTTCTCCATTGAATGGTGTTTGTACATATGTGGTCTATTCTCTGAGTCTTTTTTTCTATTATACTGAACCATGTCTATCTTGTAAAATTCAACTTGACCTTTTTAAAATTGCTTTTTTGCTGTTCTAGTTCCGTTGCATTTCCATACAAATTTTAGAATCAGTCTGTTGATATCTTCAAAAATCTGATGGCATTTTCACTATGGTATTGTTGAATCTGTGGATCAGTATGGAAAGAAATGACATATTAAGAATATTAATTGTTCCCATTTTGAGTTTATCTTTGTGTACAGTGTAAGAGAATGGTCGAGTTTCATTCTTCTACATATAGCTACCCAGTTTTCCCAGCACCATTTATTGAAGAGACTGTCTTTTTTCCACTGCATATTTTTTCCTATTTTGTCGAAGATTAACTGACCATAGAGTTGAGGGTCCATATCTGGGCTCTCTACTCTGTTCCACTGGTCTATGTGTCTGTTTTTGTGCCAGTACCATGCTGTCTTGGTGATCACAGCTTTGTAGTAAAGCTTGAAATCAGGTAACGTGATGCTCCCAGTTTTATTTTTCTTTTTCAACATTTCCTTAGCGATTTGGGGTCTCTTCTGGTTCCATACAAAGTTTTGGATTATTTGCTCCAGCTCTTTGAAGAATACCGGTGGAATTTGATTAGAATGGCATTAAAAGTATAGACTGCTCTAGACAGTATAGACATTTTAACAATGTTTATTCTTCCGATCCAAGAGTATGGAATGGTCTTCCATCTTTTTGTGTCTTCTTCAATTTCTTTCATGAGTGTTCTGTAGTTCCTCGAGTATAGATCCTTTACCTCTTTGGTTAGGTTTATTCCCAGGTATCTTATGTTCTTGGTGCTATAGTAAATGGAATCGATTCTCTAATTTCTCTTTCTGTATTTTCAGTGTTAGTATATAAGAAAGCCACTGATTTCTGTACATTGACTTTGTATCGTGCCACGTTGCTGAATTGCTGTCTGAGTTCTAGTAGTTTGGGGGTGGAGTCTTTTGGGTTTTCTATATAAGAATCATGTCATCTGCGAAGAGAGAGAGTGTGACTTCTTCATTGCCAATTTGGATACCTTTTATTTCTCTTTGTTGTCTGATTGCTGTTGCTAGGACTTCTAATACTATGTTGAACAAGAGTGGTGAGAGTGGGCATCCTTGTCGTGTTCCTCATCTCAACGGGAAGGCTGCAAGCTTTTTCCCATTGAGGAAGATATTTGCTGTGGGTCTTTCATAGATAGATTTTATGAAGTTCAGGAATATTCCCTCTATCCCTATACTTTTTAATCAGGAATGGATGCGTTTTAATCAGGAATGGATGCTGGATTTTGTCAAATGCTTTTTCTGAATCAATTGAGGGGACCATGTGGTTTTTCTCTCATCTCTTATTAATTTGTTCTATCACATTGATTGATTTGTGAATGTTGAACCATCCTTGTAGCCCAGGAATGAGTCCCACCTGGTCATGGTGAATAATCTTTTAATGTGCTGTTGGATCCTGTTTGCTAGGATCTTGTTGAGAATCTTAGCATCCATATTCATCATGATATTGGGGGACAGGAATCCATCAGAATCCTAGAGGAGAATGTAAGCAGTAATCTCTTTGTTATCAGCCACAGCAACATCTTTCAAGATATATCTCCAAAGGCAAAGGAAGCAAAAGCAAAAATAAACTTTTGGGACTTCATCAAAATCAAAAGCTTCTGCACAGCAAAGGAAACAGTCAAGAAAACAAAGAGGCAACCCACGGAATGGGAGAAGGTATTTGCAAATGACAGTACAGACAAAAGGTTGATATCCAGGATTTATAAAAAACTCCTCAAACTCAACACGCACAAAACAGATAATCATATCAAAAAATGGGCAGAAGATATGAATAGACACTTCTCCAATTAAGACATACAAATGGCTATCAGACACATGAAAAAATGTTCATCATCACTAACCATCAGGGAGATTCAAATTAAAACCACATTGAGATACCAACTTACACCAGTTAGAATGGCCAAAATTAGCAAGACAGGAAACAACATGTGTTGGAGGGGATGTGGAGAAAGGGGAACCCTCTTACACTGTTGGTGGGAATGCAAGTTGGTGCAGCCTCTTTGGAGAACAGTGTGGAGATTCCTCAAGAAATTAAAAATAGAACTTCCCTAAGACCCTGCAATTGCACTACTGGGTATTTACCCCAAAGATACAGATGTAGTGAAAAGAAGGGCCATCTGTACCCCAATGTTTATAGCAGCAATGGCCACGGTTGCCAAACTGTGGAAAGAACCAAGATGCCCTTCAACGGACAAATGGATGAGGAAGATGTGGTCCATATACACTATGGAGTATTATGCATCCATCAGAAAGGATGAATACCCAACTTTTGTAGCAACATGGACAGGACTGGAAGAGATTATGCTGAGAGAAATAAGTCAAGCAGAGAGAGTCAATTATCATATGGCTTCACTTATTTAAGGAGCATAACAAATAGCATGGAGTTCATGGGGAGTTAGGAGAAGGCATTTGGGGGAAATTGGAAGGGGAGGTGAACAATGAGAGACTATGGACTCTGAAAAACAATCTGAAGGGATTGAAGAGGTGGGGGCGTGGGAGGTTGGGGGAACCAGGTGGTGGGTATTGGAGAGGGCACGGAATGCATGGAGCACTGGGTGTGGTACAAAAACAATGAATACTGTTATGCTGAAAATAAATTTAAAAAAAAGAAGAAGAAGAAAAAAGAATACTAAGTGTTACCATTAATAATTTACTTATACCTGTTCATTTATTTCATCAATGTTTTATAATTATCAAAGTGTATATATTGTTATATTCAAACCTAAATGTTTCATGTTCATAAGTATTACCATAAATGGCATATTTAAATTTTTTATTTCCAACTATACATCTCCAGTACATAGAAATACAATTGAATTTTATATATTGACTTGAAGCCTGTGACCTTCACTTACCAGTTTTTGGAGCTTGTCATACAGATTCTTTAGAATTTACTTTATAAAAAGTCATGTCTTTGGCACATGGAAGCAGTCTTTTATTTCCTCCGTTTAAAACTACATATCTCTTTTTTTCTCTTGCCTTTTTCACTGGCCGGACTTCTATTGTGATGATAGTTATGAGAATGTATCTCTTTGCCTTGTTCCCAATCTTAGGATGAAAGCATCCAGTGTTTTGCCAATGAGTTTGACTCTGCCTATACGTTCTTGAGTACAGATCCTTTACTTTATACGTTCTTGGTGCCTTTAATCAGATTAAGGAAATTCTCTTCAATTTTTGTTTGTTTAGGGTTTTTATCATGAGTGGATATTAAATTTTGTCAAATGTTTTCTCTGCATCCATTAAGACAATCATGTGGTCTTACTTCTTTAATCTCTTAGTTGATAATTAAGTGTTGAGTCAGCCTTCCATGCCTTGGATAAACCGTAATTAGTTATGATGTACTTATCCTTTTATATGTACTTATCCTTTTTATACATGTCTGATTTTAATTTTCTAATAGTTTTAGAGCATTTTTGTGTCTATGCACATGGTTGATATTGGTCTACAGTTTCTTTTCTTTTAATATATTTGTACAGTTTTGATATCAGAGTAATGTTGATCCCATATATTAAGCTGCAAGGTGTTCTCTCCTTTACTATTTTCTGAAAAAAAGATTGTAAAATGAATATTATATCCTTCCTAAATATCTGATAGAATTTGCCAGTGAAATCATTTCGATCTAGAGTTCTCTTTATTATAAAGTTTTTAACTAGGAATCCCATTTCCTTAACTAATATAAGACTATTCATGTTACTTACTTCTTGATTCAACTTGAGTATTTTCTTTCAAAAATCAAAACATTTAAGATGTTAAAATTATGGGAATAATTACTCGTACCATCTCACTATTTTCCTTTTGATGTGTCTAGAGTACACACTGAGGCCACAACTTTCATTTCTGATAATAATAATTTAATCTTCTCTTTTTCTTGATTAGTCTGGTTAGAGAGTTTTCAATTTTATTGGTATTTTCCAAAAATCTTTTGGTTTCAATGTTATTACTTACTTTATATATCTATTTTTTTATTTAGGTTCAATTGACATAAGGTGAATTATTAGTTTCAGATTTATTTTCAAAATTTATTTCTATTACCATATAGAGTATTCCCGAGCCCCTAATTAGCCTGGCCCCCAGAGCCAGGGTGGCACAACTCAGCACAGAGCAAAGACATCTGAAAATCTGTGAAACAGGACCCCCCCCATAAGATCAACAAGGCTATCCAACTAAGACAAAGTTTAGGATCGCACAAAACTGCAAATCTCCAGGGCTAGGGGAAAAAGGTATATAGAGTTCAAGGGTTGTTGGTTTTTGTCATGATTCTTTAGTCTTTCAATTTTATTTTTTTTTTCCTCTTTCCTCTTCAACCAATTTCTTATTTTATCACCTTTTAAATCTTTTTTAATTTTCATTTTTGCAGTTACATACTATCTTTTCATTGTATTTCATTTTATTTTTGTACAAATTTAAGTTTTTCTTTCTTTACAATTTTGGAATGTAGTTTCTTCTAACAAACAGACAAAAATCCACCCAGGATACAGTATATTGCTCTGTTCTATTCATCTGTCTGTTAATATTCTCTTTTTTGTTCTTTTTTTTTGTCTTTAATATTACATTTTTCCAGTGACATTCTACCCTTTTATTGTATGTAATTTTATTTTTCTACATATATGTTTTTCTTTCTTCACAAGTTTAGGATCTAGTTTTCTAACAAACAGACCAAAATACACATAAGACCCAGTGTACTGCTCCATTGTGTTCACCTATCTGATTATATCCTCTCTTTCTTCTTAATTATTTTTCAGTTTCAGGTCTCTTCTGATTTATTTAGTGTATACTGCTCTGGGGTGATTGTTCAAATTTAGTATTTTATTCTCTCATTCATCTATTCTTCTCTGGACAGAATGACATGATGGAAAAACTCACCTCAAAAAAGAGAACAAGAAGCAGTACTGACTGCCAGGGACCTCATCAGTATGGATATAATTAAGATATCAGTACTAGAGTTCATAATAATGATTATAAAGACAAGATTGGCTTGAAAAAAAGCACAGATGACACTACAGAATCCCTTTGTGGAGAAATAAAAGAACTAAAATTTAATTAAGTCAAAATCAAATAAGCTATTAACAACATGCAATAAAAAATGGAGGCTCTTAATGCTAGGATAAATGAGCCAGAAGAGAGAATAAGTGATATAGAAGAAATAATGATGGAGAATAAAGAAGCTGAGAAAAAGAGAGATAAATAACTACTGGATAATAAGGGGAGAAATTGAGAGAGAAATGATTCCATAAACGAAAACAATATTAGAATAATTGGGATCCCAGAAGAAAAGAAAAGAGAAGGCCAGAAGGTATGTTGGAGAAATTATAGCAGAGAACTTCCCTAATCTGGGGATGGAAACAGGCATTCAATTCCAGGAGGTGCAGGTAACATCCTTAAAATAAAAAATATAGGACAACATCTCGACATATAATAGTGAAGCTTGCAAATCAGAGACAAAGAGAAAATCCTGAAAGCACCTTGGGACAAGAAGTCTGTAACCTACAAGGGTAGAAACGTTAGATTGGCAGTAGACTAATCCACAGAGACAAGGCAGGCCAGAAATGATTGGCATGATATATTCAGGGAGCTAAATGAGAAAAACATGCAGGCAAGAATACTTTATCAAGCAAGGCTGTCATTCAAAATAGAAGAAGTGATAAAGAGCTTCCAGGACAAACAAAACCTAAAAGAATTTGTGATCACCAAACCAGCCCTACAATATTAAAAGGGATCCTATAAGCAAAGAAAGACCCCAAAAGTAACATAGACCAAAAAGAAACAGAGACAATATGCAGAAATAGTGACTATACAGGTAATATAATGGCACTAAATTCATATCTTTCAATAATTACTCTGAATGTAAATGGGCTAAATGACCCAATCAAAAGGCACAGGATATCAGAGTAGATAAAAAGCAAGACCCATTGATATGCTGTTTGCAAGAGACTCATTTTAGAACCAAAGACACCTCCACATTTAAAGTGAGGGGATTGAAAACCATTTATCATGCTAATGGACATCAAAGAGCTGGAACAAACAACACTAAAATTTGTATGGAACCAGAAAAGACCCTGAATAGCCAAAGGAATGTTGAAAAAGAAAACCGAAGCTGGTGGTATCACAATCCTGGACAAGCTCTATTACAAAGCTCTAATCATCAAGACAGTATGGTACTGGCACAAAAACAGACATATAAATCAGTGGAACAGAAGAGAGAGCCTCAACTCTATGGTCACAGAGTATATGACCATAATGGAGCCTCAACTCTACGGTTAGCTAATCTTCAACAAAGCTAATCTTTGCAACAAATGGAAAAAGGACAGTCTCTTCAACAAATCACATTGGGAAAATTGGACAGCCACATGCAGGAGAATGAAACTGGACCATTTCCTTAAACCATACACAAAAATATACTCAAAATGGATGAAAGACCTAAATGTGAGATAGGCATCCATCAAAATTCTAGAGGAGAACACAGGCAGCAACCTCTGTGACTTCAGCCAAAGCAACTTCCTACTAGACATGTAGGCAAGAGAGGCAAGAGCAGTAGGCAAGTAGGCAAGAGCAACTTCCTATTAGACATCTAAAGGCAAGAGAAACAAAAGCAAAAATGAACTATTAGGACTTCATCATGATAAAAAAGCACAGCAAAGGAAACAGTTGACAAAACCAAAACACAACCAACAGAATGGGAGAAGATATTTGCAAATGCCTTATCAGATAAAGGGCTAGTATCTAAGATCTATAAATAACTTATCAAACTCAACACCCAAAAATACAAAAAATCCAGTCAAGAAATGAGCAGAAGACATGAACAGACATTTCTTCAAAGAAGACATACAAATGGCTAACAGACACATAAAAAAAAAAAAAATCATCATCTGGCCTCAGGGAAATATAAATCAAAACCACAATGAGACAGCATCTCACACTGGTCAGAATGGCTAAATTTAACAAGTCAGGAGATGACAGATGTTGGCGAGGATGAAAATAAAGGGGAACCCTCATACACTGCTGGTCGGAATGCAAGCTGTACGGACACTCTGGAAAACAGTTTAGAGGTTCCTCAGGGAGTTAAAAATAGAGCTACCCTATGATCCAGCAATTACCCTAATAGGTATCTACTAAAAGGATAAAAAAGTAGTGATCCAAAGGGGCATCAATACCCCAATATTTATAGCAGCAATGCCTACACTAGCCAAACTACAGAAAGAGCCCAGATGTCCATCAACAGATGAATGAATGAATAAAGAAGATGTGGTATATATATACAATGGGATACCACTCAGCCATCAAAAAAAAAAAAAAATGAAATCTTGCCATTTGAAAGGACATGGATAGAACTAGAGGGTATCGTGCTGAGCGAAATAAGTCAATCAGAGAAAGACAATTATCATACAGTTTCATTCATATGTGGAATTTAAGAAACAAAACAAGGTAGCATAGGGGAAGGAAGGGAAAAATAAAATAAGATGGAATCAGAAAGGGAGACAAACTATAAGAGACTCAACTAAAGGAAACAAGGTTGCTGGAAGACAGGTGGGTGGGGGCATGGGATAACTGGGTGACGCGCATTAAGGAGGGCATGTGATGTAATGAGCACTGGCATTATATGCAACTGATGAATCACCAAACTCTACCTCTAAAACTAGTAACATATTCTATGTTAATTAACTGAATTTAAATAAAATAAAACAAAGACTGTAACAAGAGACAAAGAAGGACACTATATAATCAAAAAGGGAATAATCCAACAAGAAGATATAATAATTATAAACATTCACACATCCAACATGGGAGCACCCAAATATATAAAACAATTAATAACAAACCTAAAAGAGCTAATTAATAATAATACAATTACAGGAGGTTACTATAACACCCCACTTCCATCAATGGACAGATCTAAACAAAAAAATCAATGAGGAAACAATGGCTTGAATGACTAGATGGACTTAACAGATAAATTCAGAACATTCCATCTTAATGCAGAAGAATACACACTCTTTTCAAGTGTTTATGGAACATTCTCCAAAATAGATCAGATATTAAATCACAGAACAGGCTTTAGCAAATATAAAAACATTTAAATCATATATATACCTTTTCTGATGATACTATAAAACTTGAAGTCAACCACAACAAAACACCTGGAAAGACCACAAGTACCTGAACAACATGACACTAAACCAACCAGGAAATAAGAGAAGAAATTAAAAAATACATGGAAACAAGTGAAAGCGAAAACATAATGGTCCAAAACCTTTGGGATGCAGCAAGAACAGTCCTGAAGGAAGTAAACAGCAATTACAGGCCTACGTCAAGAAGTGAGAAAAATCTCAAATAAACAACCAAACCTTACACATAAAGGAGTTAGAAAAAGAACAACAAATGAAGCCTAAAGTCAGCTGAAGGAAGGAAATAATAAAGATTAGAGCTGAAATAAATGATATACAAACTAAAAAACAAACAAACAATAGAACAAATCAATGAAACCAGGACTAGTTCTTTGAAAAAAATTAGTAAAATTGATAGACCTCTAGCCAAACTTATCAAAAACAAAAGATAAAGGACTCAAATAAATAAAATCAAAAAGAGAAGAGAAATAACAACCAACACCAATGAAATACAAACAATGTAAGAAAATATTATGAAAAACTGTACACCAGCAAATTGGGCAACTTGGAAGAAATGGGTAAATTCCTAGAAATATATAACCTGAAACAGGAAGAAATAGAATACTTGAAGAGATCAATAACCAGCAAAGATATTGAATCAGTAATCAAAAAAACCCCAACAAACAAAAGTTCAGGATGAAATGCCTTCACAGGCAAATGGTATCAAACAATTAAAGAAGAGTTAATACCTAGCCTTCTCAAACTATTCCAAACACAGAAAAAAAGAGGAAAACATCTACATTTAATTCTATGAGGCCAGCATTACTCTGACACCAAACTACATAAAGACACCACTTAAAAAAAGAAAGGCAGGCCAATATACCTGATGAACATAGATGTAGAAATTTTCAATAATAGACCAAAAAACTGAATCCAACAAAACATTAAAAAAATCATTCACCACAATCTAGTGGGATTTATTCTTGGGCTGCAAGTGTGGCTCAATATTCTTAAATCAATCAATGTATATTACATTAATAAAAAAAAGAATAATAACCATATAATCATTTCAAGAGATGTGGAAAAATCACTGGACAAAGTAAAATATCCATTCATGATAAAAAAAAAAAAAGCCCCTCCACAAGTAGTATTAGAAGGAACATACCTCAACATAATAAAAGCCATACAGTATCATTGTACATCAGGAAAAACAGAGTTTTTCCTCTACAATCAGAAAAAACTAGGATGTCCATTCTCACCACTGTTATTTAACATAGTACTGGAAGTCCTAGCCACAGCAATAAGACAGTAAAATTAAATAAAAGCATCCAAAGTGGCAAGGAAGAAGTAAAGCTTTTGCTATTTGTAGATGGCAAGATACTATATATAGAAAACCTGAAAGATTCTACCAAAAACCTGTTAGAAACGATAAATGAATTCAAATTTGTCACCAGATACAAAATCAACACACAGAAATCTGTTGCATTTCCATACACCAATAATGAAGCAGCAGAAAGAGAAATTAAGGACTCAGTCGTATTTACCATTGCACAAGTACCGTAAGATACCTAGGAATAAACCTAACCAAAGAGGTGAAAGACTATACTCTGCAAACTATAAAACACTGATAAAGAAATTTAAGACCACAAAAAAATGCAAAACTCGGGGTGCCTGGGTGGCTCAGTGGGTTAAGCCTCTGCCTTTGGCTCAGGTCATGATCTCAGGGTCCTGGAATCAAGCACCACATCAGACTGTTTGCTCAGCAGGGAGCCTGCTTCCCCCTCCTCCCTCTGCCTGCCTCTCTACTTACTTGTGATCTCTCTCACTCTGTCAAATAAATAAATAAAATCTTAAAGAAAAAATGGAAAGACATTCCATGCTCATGGAGTGGAAGAAAAAATACTGCTAAAATATCTATACTACTCAAATCAATCTACATATTTAATGTAATCCCAATCAAAATACCACCAGCATTTTTCAAAGAGCCCGAACAATCCTAAAATTTGTATGAAACTACACACAAAGACTCGAATAGCCAAAGAAATCTTGAAAAAGAAGAGCAAATCTGAAGGCATCACAATTCTAGACTTTGAGCTATATTACAAAGCTATAGCCATCAAAACAGTATGGTATGGCACAAATATAGACACATGGATCAATAGAACAGAATAGAAAACCCAGAAATGAACCCAAAACTTTATGGTCAATTAATCTTCAGCATATTCCTTGACACTGGCCACAACAACTTCTTTCTAGATATGTCTCCTGAGGCAAGAGAAACAAAACAAAAAATAAGCTTCGCAACAGTGAAGGAAACAATCAAGAAAGCTAAAAGGCAACCTACGGAACAGGAGAAGATTTGCAAATGACATATCTGATAAAGGGTTAGTATCTAAAATCTATAAAGAACTTATCAAACTCAACACCCAAAAAACAAATAATCCAGTTAAATAATGGGCAGAAGACATGAATAGACATTTTTCCAAAGAAGACATACAGGTAGCCAAGAGACACATGAAAAGATGCTCAACATCACTGATCATCAAGGAAATGCAAATAAAAACTACAATGAGATACCACTGTATGGCTAAAATCAACAACACAAGGAACAACGTGGTGAAGATGCAGAAAAGGGGGAACCCTTTTGCATTCTTGGTGGGATTGCAAACTGGTACAGCAATTCTGGAAAACAATATGGAGTTTCCTCAAAAAGTTAAAATAAAACAATCCTACAATTCAGCAATTGCACTCCTAGGTATTTACCCAAAGAATACAAAAATACTAATTCAAAGGGATACATGTACCCCAATGTTTATGGCAGCATTACCTACAATAGCCAAACTATGGAAGCAATCCAAGTGACCATGGACTAATGAATGAATAACAAAGAGTTGGTGTGTGTGTGTGTGTGTGTGTATACACACACATATACACATACATACCTACATACATACATACATACATAGTGGACTATTACACAGCCATAAAAGAAGAATGAAATCTTGCCATCTGCAATGACGTAGTTAGAGCTAGAGAGTATTACACTAAGCGAAGTAAGTCAGTCAGAGAATGACAAATACCACATGACTTCATTCTTAACAAACTATAGAACAAACTGATGGTTACCAGAATGGGGCAGGAGGGAAGGAGGAAACAGGTGAGGAGATTAAACAGTGCACTTGTGATGAGCAGTGGGTATTGTATGGAGTGCTAAATCACTGTATTGTACACCTGAAACTAGTATTATAGGGTGTGTTAACTAACTGGAATTCAAATAAGCTTTTAAAAAATTGAATAAAATAAAACAAGTGAATAAACAAAGGGCATAATGAAATCTGTAAATACAAAGAACAAATTGATAGTTTCCAGAGGGGAGGGAAGTGGGGGGGCGGGGCAAAATGAATGAAAGCGAGTGGAAGATACAGGATTCTAGTTATAGAGCAAGTAAGTCATGGGAATAAAAGACACAGCATTGGTAATATACTCAGTGGTATCATAACAACACTGTATGGTGATGGTAGCTATACTTATGGTGTGCATAGCATAACATATACAGAAGCTGAATTGCTGTTATATACCTAAAACTAACGTAACACTGTGTGTCAACTACACTGAAATAAATTTTTTTAAATTTTTCAATTAAAATAAAATAGATAATTAAATATATACATAATCTTCTAGGCCATACATTTTAGGGTACTTCCATGAATTCCTGGAACCAATTCCAGATATAGAGTAAGCACAGCTCCATATATATAGTAAGACAAAAAAATCATTTTAGAGAACAAATGAATGAAACGAAGAATGAATTACTGGTTCGTGAACATGCACATGTATGTGATCAAAAGGAAATCAGAAGGTGTCATTGGTTTATGCTTTTCAAATTCTTCCCAGAAGGAGTTATATCACCAATAGATAAAATATTGAATGATCATGAGGCACTTATCTAAGAGAAAGGTTAGCAAGAAAAGGGGGCTGAAGTGAGAACACAATGAAGCAGGGAAGATCAGTACTCCTCTAGTCTGAATGAGATTGTTTTTAATTATCTGAAGAACAGTATGAACACAAAATTTTTCTGCTGAACAAGATAACTATGTCCTCCAAATCATAAAGAAAAAGTTGGCTTGTGAGAGACCTGAAGAACCTGGATTAGATGGGGTACCTGAGTGGCTCAGATGGTTAAGCCTCCACCTTCAGCTCAGGTCATGATCTCTAGGTCCTGGGATGGAGCCCCACATCAAGCTTTCCAGGGGGCTCCCAGATCAGCAGGGAGTCTGCTTTTCCCTCTGCCATTCTCCCTGCTTGTGTTCTCTCTGTCTGTCTCCCTCTCTAATGAATAAATAAAATCTTCAAAATAAAAAAACCTGGATTAGATATGAATATTTCCCAACTCACCATAGGAATAAGAAAAAGCCATTATTGGTAAAAGAGGAGATTATCAATCATAAGTGAATAACTAGCACCTGGGATACATCAAGAGAAAGATTATAAGAAAGTATGTGGATAAATTGAACAATGATAAACTGAAAACGTTAACAAAAAAAGTGAAGCAAAGAAAATAAAAGTAGCACATGTATGTGCAACTCCTCGTGAATCAACGTAAGTTTTCAATTAAGGTTTTATTTGTCAAAGTCTTCATTATTCTAAGGAAAGAGGAGCATTCATAAAGGATGTGGTAACATGCAAATCAACTGCAGATGCACTAAAGAAACCAGTTCTAAAATGCCAGATACAAGCTACATGATGATCATGATAAAAATCTTACAACATTTTTTATGAAATCTTTCTGAAAATCACTAATGGGGAAAGCTCTTTCCATTGCTACCTTCATCTCTTTACTCCTGAATGTGTAGATGCCTGGATTTTAAGAAGGAGTGAGAACCATCAGAGAGAGCAAGAAATCTGTCCACTTGTGAATTGGGATGTGGCCATGTATAGATAAACATGGTTGGACCAAAGAAAAAAAGTATCACAGTGATGTGAGCTGACAGCGTGGAAAGAGCTTTGGGTGAACCGCCTGAGGAATGTTTCCAAACAGTAAACAGGATGAAGACGTAGGAGATGAGGAGTATAGAGAAAGAGCCAACACAGATAAATCCACTGTTGACAGTGACCATGAACTGCAATCTGTAGGTATCTGTACAAGCCAGTCTGAGGAGACGAGGAAGGTCACAGTAAAAGCTGTCTAATACATTAGGATCACAGAAGAGTAAATTAACAATAAATGCTAGTTGGAACAGTGAGTGTATTATGCCAAGGGCCCAAGCAGCAACCAGAAACAAAATGCACATCCGTGGACTCATGATGGTCAAGTAGTGCAGAGGCTTACAAATGGCAACATATCTGTCAAAGGCCATGGCAATGAGCAGCACCATCTCCACGCCACCAGTGACGTGGATGAAGAAGATCTGGGCAATGCAGCCTCCAAAAGAGATAACTATGTGCTTTCTGAAAAGATCAAAAATCATCTTGGGTGAGGTGGCAGAGCAGGCCCCCAAGTCAATGAAAGAGAGACTGGCCAGTAGGAAGTACATGGCGGAATGTAAGTGAGGATTGATGGTCACAGAAAACACAGTGAGGATGTTTCCAGTCATGCTTGCCACATAGAGCACAGAGGAGAACACCAGGAGAAGCTGGATCTCCCATGAATGAGTCAGTCCCAGAAACACAAACTCAGACACAACCGAGTGATTCCCTCCATCCATGAACCCAGCCAACTCGACTGCCACTGAAATGAGGAAAACTAACAATGTGAGAAAGAAATTATGATTTTCAAGAATGATAGTGGTATTAATGATTTATGTTGCATTACAAATGAGAACTACCTGGTAACCCAATTCTTCAGACTTCTTAAGTAATGATGATAATGACAATGATGTAAGCACAACTCAGAAGACCATATTATAACTGGAACTATCAGGAAAATCTCTCATTGCCTAAAATTAATAGGAGAATTTGGCAAGAAGAAAAGCTTCACAGGTACCTGTAACAAGAAACAGAATATACAGCAAGAAGGTGTATTTACTCACAAAAGAAAAAGAGACAGCAAGTGAATATAAAATTTAATTACCCACAAAGGAAAATTATACAGTTATATAAATTATATCTGACCTTACTTTCCCATATCAACATATCTCATCTCCCTTTTATGATCATTTTAAGGGGCACCTGGGTGGCTCAGTGGGTTAAGCCTCTGCCTTTGGCTCAGGTCATGATCTCAGTCCCAGGATTGAGCCCCACATCAGGCTCTCTGCTCAGTGGGGAGACTGCTTCCCCCCTCTCTGCCTTCCTCTCTGCCTCCTTGTGATCTCTCTGTCAAATAAATAAATAAAATCTTAAAAAAAAAAGAAACTATGATCATTTTCAATTTCTTCTCTCTGTACAATTTACAGTCAGAGTAAGTAAGATTGTGGAGAAACTGATTAATCAATCGATCACCATTTAGGAATGAAAGTTTTCTGAAACATGAGATAGGAATGAATTAAGGAGAAACGCACTGTAGAACAGGATGCAGACTGAGATTAGAGACAATAAAACTGGGGAATAAGAAAATACCAAAATCAGTCAAGAGTAGAAAAAGGGGAGAAATGGGCTTTAACAAAGATAGCATTTCATTATTTTTCATCACATCGGATCAGGTTCACTGCTTTTCTGAATCTTTCCATTTTTTTTATTGTGGCAAAAACCATGTAGCTTTAAATATTATGACATAAATCCTGAATAAGTGTACAGTTCAGTATTATTAAGTGTATTCACCTGTGGTAGGAAAGATCCCTAGAATTTCTTCATCTTCTAAATCTGAAACTCAATACCCATTAAACAACTCCCCTCAGCTCCTGGTAATCACCATTCTACTTTCTGTTTTTATGAATTTGAGTACTTTAGGTACCTCACAGAAGTGGGATCACACAGTATTTATTTTTGACTGTCTCATTTCACTCAGCATAATATCTGCAGATTCATCAACTACATCTTCTTATTTTTAAAAGTACTATCAAGGGGCGCCTCGGTGGCTCAGTGGGTTAAGCCTCTGCTTTCAGCTGAGGCCACGGTCTCAGGGTCGTGGGATCAAGCCCGAATTGGGCTCTCTGCTCAGCAGGGAGCCTGTTTCCCCCTCTCTCTCTGTCTGCCTCTCTGCCTACTTATGATCTCTCTCTCTCTCTTTCAAATAAATAAATAAAGCGTTTTAATCAGGAACGGATGCTGGATTTTGTCAAATGCTTTTTCTGCATCAATTGAGAGGACCATGTGGTTCTTCTCTCTTCTCTTATTGATTTGTTCTATCACATTGATTGATTTGCGAATGTTGAACCATCCTTGTAGCCCAGGAATGAATCCCACCTGGTCATGGTGGATAATCTCTTTAATGTGCTGTTGGATCCTGTTTGCTAGGATCTTGTTGAGAATCTTAGTATCCATATTCATCAGTGATATTGGTCTGAAATTCTCCTTTTTGGTACAGTCTTTGCCCGGTTTGGGGATCAGGGTAATGCTGGCTTCATAGAAAGAGTCTGGAAGTTTTCCTTCTGCTTCAATTTTTTGAAACAACTTCAAGAGAATAGGTGTTATTTCTACTTCAAAAGTTTGGAAGAATTCCCCAGGGAATCCGTCAGATCCTGGGCTCTTGTTTTTTGGGAGGTTTTTGATCACTGCTTCAATCTCGTTACTAGATATCGGTCTACTTAGGTTGTCGATTTCTTCCTGGTTCAATTTTGGGAGTTTACAGTTTTCCAGAAATGCATCCATTTCATCTAGGTTGCTTAGCTTATTGGAATATAACTGTTGATAAAAACTTCTGATGATTGTTTCTACTTCCTTGGTGTTAGTTGTGATCTCTCCCTTTTCATTCATAATTTTATGAATTTGGGCTTTCTCTCTTTTCTTTTGGATTAGTGTGGCCAATGGTTTATCGATCTTATTGATTCTTTCAAAACACCAGCTTCTAGTTTCATTGATACGATCTACTGTATCTCTGGTTTCTACCTCATTGATCTCAGCTCTTATCTTGATTATTTCCCTTCTTATGTGGGGAGTTGGTTTGATTTGTTGTTGTTTCTCCAGTTCTTTAAGGTGTAGAGACAGCTGCTGTGTTCTGGATTTTTCAAGTTTTTGAGGGAGGCTTGGATGGCTATGTATTTCCCCCTTAGGACCGCCTTTGCTGTATCCCATAGGTTTTGGACCAAAGTGTCTTCATTCTTATTGGTTTCCATGAATTGTTTCAGTTCTTCTTTGATCTCCTGGTTGATCCAAGTATTCTTAAGCAAGGTGGTCTTTAGCGTCCAGGTGTTTGAGTTCCTTCTGAACTTCTCCTTGTGATTGAGCTCCAGTTTCAAAGCATTGTGATCTGAGAATATGCAGGGAATAATCTCAGTCTTTTGGTATCGGTTGAGTCCTGATTTGTGACTCAGTATGTGGTCTATTCTTGAGAAGGTTCCATGTGCACTTGAGAAGAATGAGTATTCTGTGGTTTTAGGGTGGAATGTTCTGTATATATCTATGAGGTCCATCTGCTCCAATGTGTCATTCAAAGCTCTTGTTTCTTTATTGATTCTCTGCTTCGATGATCTGTCTATTTCTGTGAGAGGTGTGTTAAGATCTCCTACTATTAACGTATTCATATCAATATGACTCTTTATCTTGATTAACAGTTTTCTTATATAATTGGCTGCTCCCATATTGGGGGCATAGATATTTACAATTGTTAGATCATCTTGGTGGATAGTCCCTTTAAGAATTATGTAGTGTCCTTCTGTATCTCTGACTAGAGTCTTTAGTTTAAAATCTAATTTATCTGATATGAGAATCGCTACCCCAGCCTTCTTTTGAGGCCCATTGGCATGAAAGATGGTTCTCCATCCCTTCACTTTAGGTGTATCTTTAGGTTCAAAATGGGACTCCTGTAGACAACATATGGATGGGTCCTGTCGTTTTATCCAATCTGCAACCGTGTGAAGAAGTCAAACTCTCTCTCTTCGCAGATGACATGATTCTTTATATGGAAAACCCAAAAGATTCCACCCCCAAACTACTAGAACTCATACAGCAATTCAGTAACGTGGGAGGATACAAAGTCAATGTACAGAAATCAGTGGCCTTCTTATATACTAACAATGAAAATACAGAAAGGGAAATTAGAGAATCGATTCCATTTACTATAGCACCAAGAACTATAAGATAATGGGAATAAACCTAACCAAAGAGGTAAAGGATCTGTACTCGAGGAACTACAGAACATTCAAGAAAGACATTGAAGAAGACACAAAAAGATCGAAGACCATTCCATGCTCTTGGATCGGAAGAATAAACATTGTTAAAATGTCTATATTGCCTAGAGCGATCTATACTTTTAATGCCATTCCAATCAAAATTCCACTGGTATTTTTCAAAGAGCTGGAGCAAATAATCCAAAAATTTGTATGGAACCAGAAGAGACCCCGAATCACTAAGGAAATGTTGAAAAACAAAAATAAAACTGGGGGCATCACGTTACCTGATTTCAAGCTTTACTACAAAGCTGTGATCACCAAGACAGCTTGGTACTGGCATAAAAACAGGCACATAGACCAGTGGAACAGACTAGAGAGCCCAGATATGGACCCTCAACTCTATGGTCAAATAATCTTTGACAAAACAGGAAAAAATATACAGTGGAAAAAAGACAGTCTCTTCAATAAATGGTGCTGGGAAACGTGGACAGCGATATGTAGAAGAATGAAACTCGACCATTCTCTTACACCGTACACAAAGATAAACTCAAAATGGATAAAAGACCTCAACGTGAGACAGGAATCCATCAGAATCCTAGAGGAGAACATAGGCAGTAATCTCTTCGATATCAGCCACAGCAACTTCTTTCAAGATATGTCTCCAAAGGCAAAGGAAACAAAAGCGAAAATGA